>QVAJ01000041.1:4589206-4616052 GCA_003546035.1 Mixornis gularis | reverse complement strand
CCTCACACCATTGGCCTCAGCCCATTGATCCAGCCTGTCCAGATCAGTGCATGAAATTAGTAATCTTGTGTATCTTCTCTTTCTGAGCTTGTYCTTTTTTAAAATTTTGCTTAGATTTTGGAATTTTCTTTGTGGGATTTTTTGTGGTTTGTTTGTTGTGGTTTGATATTTTTTTGTGTTTTGTTGGTTTTGGGTTTTTTTGGGGGAGGGTCTTTTACTTGTTTGTTTTTTGTTTGGTTGGTTTTGGGGGGTTCTTTTGTTTTACTTTGGTTTGGTTTTCTTTTGGTTTTGGGGCTTTTAGGGGGAATTTTGGTTTTTTGGCTCGTTTTTGTTTTTGTCTTGGTGTTTTTGGTTTTTGTTTTGTGGTTTTCCTGGTTTTGATTTTTTTTTTTTCTGGAGGTACTGATAAAGTTCTACTTTCCTTAAGTGGTCATTTTGTAATTAGGACATGACTGAAGACACAAACATAGCTAAGAGAACAGTGCCGTTGTTCATGTATAAGCAATCCTTCCCCATACATATTTCAATGATACTGCATTTTTTTCATAGCAATGACATTTCTTTTCCCCAAAAAAGTAGTTCAAGGGCGTGTGAGAGAGAAGCAGTAAAAGGAGAACAGGAGCAATTGCATTCCAACCAGATTAAATATAACTGGTTTATGAGCAACTATTTTCACTATTGTTCCAGATCTGCTCATCAGTAATTAAAAACTGAGGAAACTCCTAATCTTTTAATTAATATATGAATATATTACAGAATTGAATACTAATTCTGCATATGCAGATGGTCATCTCCACTGTGAACTGCTCTGCTTTAGTTTAAATATTCTACCAGAATATAAATGTCTCTGTGGACAGTGAGATTACAATAGTTATCTTTCTGGCATAAACAAAGGTAAAACTAATTATTCATGTCCTGAGATGAACAGGAAGGCTGAGATGAACAGGAAGCAGCTGATCCTGAAAATACTTCTGATACCCAGACTGAAAGTCTCAAAAGATCAACTGATGTTTTCGTTTGCCTTACATTGCAGACTCACAAAGTGAGCAAGAGCCCAAGTTTGGATTTCCTAACTTAGTGTAGAGCCCAGCAGGTCTCATACTGGTGGGTTTGAATATGCTGACAGAAATGTCAAGAYCTCCTTCCTGGGCAGCAGAGGGAAGGAAGGTTTTCTCTCACAGTCATGGCTTCCTGCAGGATGCAGCAGGAGGATCRCTGTCAGCTCAATTATAGCTGGAAGATTAAGAAGGAAAATATTTCAGGGGAAATAGCATCACTATTCTTCTGGGATAGCAAATCTGTTTCAAACCACAGAGTAACTACTGAGTTTTAATGAATCATAGGTTCCTATTGACATATTTGTATCAGATTTTCCATATTCTGTTTTGTCTGTCATGTCTTCCCTTGACTCCTAGGTGGAAAGTACTTTGCCATGCTAAAGAACGCCCCAGTAGATACTTTCATTCCTACATTAAATTTAGTTTTCTCTTCTTTAGAGCACATTGATCATTTTTTAAAAGCATGCATTTTAGCAATGYAGTATTTATTAGATTTCTTCACTTCTTACATTCCTACAGGACAGGAACACTGAGAATCTAGATTTATAAGCCATTTTTTATCTCTATACTTCTATGATTTTGTAATTTTAATGTTGCAACTCCTAAGTGATATATGAAACAACATCATAACTAAGGAATGTAATTCTCACAATTAACTGTATTTAATAGTTTATGATTTAAGGGAGGTAACAGAGTTTTTTAGCTGGGAGAAATAACATGAGTCGTGACAGTTTTTCCTTGCTTTTCTCCATAATGAACTCTTTACTAACTTACTTGTTTTACATATTATGGACTGAAGTATTACTTCTCTATGCTACTCCCTGACTTAAAGCCATAGCTTTAACCTACTGTGAACCCATTTTTTCCTATACTATCTGGACATTTTCTGTCCACCAATTTTGCAAAACCTTCAGGACATGCAACTCTTGCTGCATAGATGAGTTTATCAGCAAGGCAAATGCTTAAACATTAAAGTCAGTGGAAATTTTGCCTTTATTTCTGTGGACCAAACTTCTGTGCAGACTTTCTGCTGCCAGCTGTCACAACGAACCAGGAGCTTCCTTGCCCTTAATCTTTTGCATATGGTAGTGCAGAGGTCCTTTTGAATGACTGTTTAATATGGGGCACTCTTTTCCCATAAGGAAGCCAGTGTATGGACCTTAAGAGGAGAMAGCATCGTTCTTTGAAGTGAATGTAATAATAAGGTATGATGTTCTCTTTATAGAGCATCCTTGTTTTATTGCAGTAATAAAAAGAAGCTCTCAGAAGAATAATTTTACAACACTTTGTGGAAAATGAAAGCTGTGTGCCATTTGAAGACTGTCCATCAGGCTTTAACTCAGCTGTCAGCCTTTCAGAAAGCTTCAGTTGGCATCCTAAGCATCTGACAGTCTAGCAAATCCCTGGTCTGTACCCCTGACTTTGTTTCCCTGCTAATGTATAAGGGAATTTCAGCTGTTTTCTATTGTTATTCAGTCAGTTGATAGTCCTTTCAGATTTTATTTTATTGCCCCAGCCTTTGGCTCTCTCCTGATCTGTATATTGGCTTCTGCAGTGTGTTCTCTGGCTGACTTTTGGGAATGTAGCCTTTGTAGCCTTTCTTGTGTCATTCCTGCTTCAAGCTGGGAAACCTATTTTATTCTATGATTGACATTCTTCTTGTTTTCCCTGTCTTCAAACTGTATCTATCTTACCTTGGAGCATGTGTTTACTTCTCCTTGTGCACCTAGCCAGACCTTTCATAACTCTTTTGCTTGACCTAGGTTTTCTTTCTGATCTGACTACACTTTTACTCCAGGTTCTTATTTCTACAAGCTCTGTTCAAGTTGGAGGAAAGTGACACTCAAAGTTTCCCATCCTCCAGTGCTGGCTTAATTTGTGTTTTCAGCTAGCCTCCAAGTCCCAAATGAAACAGTAACTGAGGATGAAAAACAGAGGATGTCAGTGTTCAAGAGGTAAAACAAGGAGTTTATCAAATTTGTGTGAAGAACGAGTGTTTACATTCATGTATCTATGAATTGACTAGATATTCATGAGCTCTTCTTCAGGCCTTTGTTCTCGTAGCAGCAAGCCCATAAATGTTCTTAACATTTCTTCTACAGCTTTGTTTTTCAGGCCCAGCAGGACCTGTGCAAGACAGTCTTTTAATATAGATGAGCTCTTCAGCATTTTCAGTACACTTCAGAGTTATTTAAGACCAACTGCAAATGGAACATCTAATTCTGTTGCACTGAGGAAATGCTTCAGGCACTATGGATTTCTGAGAATACAATACTCTGTGTACAGCACTGAGTGTGAATCACAGTCATGACCAAACCACTGCATAAAGAAATCCCTGATCTTGTATAAACTTTCATGGCATCAAATTTGTTTGGTAAATGTTTGAGATCCCATTGTATGCAACAGTTTTATATCATATTTACCCAAGTTACTCTAATCTTAAATTAAATCAATAATATCTGTCATTCTGCAAGATATGTACAATCATGACGTCAAATTAATTTCTATAAAGGTACATTCCAGCTAATTGAGTAAAAATTTACCAAGGTGCCTGTTCTGGGTCTGGATCAATTTGATACTTCTATGTATTCTCTTATGTTTGTGAAAGCATAAATGTCATTACAAAATAACTAAGAAGTTCCTAAAATATAGCAGTAAAAGACAAAATTTCTAGCAGAATCCAGTTCCTCYGATAACTTTAGGTATTTTCCACAAGTCTTGATTAAACATTTTATTTAAACATGAAGCTATACTACACCAAAAGACTATCTTTTTAGCATTTATTACAGAAAGCAGTGGACACGTATTAACTTATTACTATCCTTGAGACATTGACAGATGAAGATGAGCATTTTCCATACTGAGGTATAATGCAAATTGTTTATCACAATTCAGGGGTTCTGGCTGAAACAAAAACAAGAGCAGCAAGCACCCCTATAAAGAAAAAATGACAAACAACCCCAAGACGCTCAAAGAAAAAAAAAAAAAAAAAAAAAAAAAAAAAAAAAAAAAAAAGCTTTGGATGCATATATTATCTTAATATTCCTTAGATAAAGGTTTCATTAATAAAAGGAAATACAGAACTTTGATATTTCAGTTAAATAGCCATAATATTAAAGCTGAGAATTGTATTGATGTATTTTTCATGAAATTGAAACAGTTTTCAGATTTTTACCTATGAGCTTTTGAGGAAGTGCTGAATTGGAATAAATGACCTATATTTAAAGGAGAATGTCTAAATCATTTCCTCTCCCTTAGCAGGAAGCTATGGGTAGATACCTTGCAGCATGAAGAATCAGTCCTTGCCTCTGCTCACCCTCCGAGTTCAGGATACAGAGATATTAATTTCTTCYTGGAAAGAAGCTTTCTGTTTTTCTCGTCAGATGAATTTCTCAAGATAGATAATGTTGACCAAGAGAATATTGCTACAAATAGTTGCAATTTCTCTGATGTCTATCCTATCATATATATGGCTGGTTCAATGGATATGAAAGGCTCTTTCTTTAAGTRTCCAGTGTTAAGATAATTTCATTAGTGATTTACACTACAGACAGAAAAGAAGTGATACTCGACAATTAAAAATATGCAGTTGGAGCTTGGTAATGCAAATGTTAATGCAAATGTTGTTATGCAGCTCCCCCTTYACAAAAATTCATTAGGAAAGCAAAGAATTAAAATAAATGTGTGCATTTCTGCTAGAATTCGCATTAATTTGATCTGTTCTTTGAGGAATTAAAATATCCTGAAATAATAAAAGATGCAAAGGAGTTGGTGTTGCTTCAGTTTGTCATCATTAAAATTATTCTGGAGATACTGTAAGCCTAATTCTACAGCCCTTAAAAAATGATCCATCTGTTGCAGCAGGCTTGAGGAGAGTCTTGCTATAAATCCATATAAATATAAAGCCTTGCAATAGCTCATGACAAGAAGGAAATTAAAAACRTAGAGAGAGAAAATTTTAAATAAGATAGTCTGCCTGTGCTGTGTTTATAAATATAAATAATTAAAATCCCCCCCTCTGAGTGCCTAGGGCCTCCCCAAAGAGAAAAATAGTAGACTCTAAACTTAAAAAACAAAGGTAAGTATTCTTTCTTAGTCCTGTCAGTTGTAGCAGACTTGGTCAGTGCTTCTTAGACTTATGTTGGCTGTATGGTTTAAATCACAGAATTTTCACTTTTTACTAAATGGGAAATAAATCTCTTAGTAACTGTTGAAACTATACAGACAAACAAAATACTCACTTAGTAAGTGATCAAACCCTTCATGCTGAGAACACAGAATGTCAGCCTTGAGGGTCATGAACAAAACCAAGAACCAAGCTAATGTTAGCTGCTTAGCTGTGGTCAGAAACATTTACTCATTGGGTTTGACRTGCAATTCCTATGTTAAGTGTGGAATTAAAATCACATAAATTAAATATGTTACTATATTTACTCTTCACCAGTTCTCTTCCTCAAGGCACAGTGTGTACTGCCTTGTAGTAGTTTAGAAAGAAAGCTGTCAATCACATTTGTAGTAGTTTAGAAAGAAAGCTGTCAATCAAAAGAATAGTAATAATTGTCTTTTGATAGTTTACATATATGTAGGAAAAAGTAACCTTTATTTTAGTTCATTTACTGGACACTACAAAATAGTGACTTACAGACCTCTTTAGCTCAGGCTAAACTTGCAATGCAATATATGGTGTGTTAGTGAAGTAAGAATCCACCACAGGTTGGAAAACAATACAAATCCAACACAAAATAATGAGAAAAAGGACTGATTTAAGTTTACCTTCCMTATAGGCTTTGGGGTGGTTTTTTTATCGCTAGTGTTAGAAATCAAATTGGTATTTTATGAACTACTTGTATTTCTCTTATTTACAAAGAAGTTCAGCTCAAAAGTTAGTTTATTTAAAGAATAAATTGTGAATTTCAATGCTTATCCAGAATTGGAAGCTCAAATGTCCTATTACAACACAGAAGTTCCAGGTAACTAATATCCTTGTAAACAGTCAAGATATTGGGGTTTTTTTGGTTTTAGGTTTGTTTTTTTGTTGTTGTGGTGGTGGTGGTGGTTTTTTGGTGGGTTTTTTTTTGTTTGGTTTTTTGGGTTTTGGTTGGTTTTTTGGGTTTTTTTTGTTTGTTTGTTTTTTTGTGAGCTAGTGGCGCTGTCAAATATTCAAAATCTACTCTGCTTTTTTTTCCTGATTAAATTAGGGACTGCTCCTTCTGCTTTTATTCTAAATTTAAATAATCATGGTACAGTAGCACATGTCAGCTGTGGGGAAAACATTGCRAATTTCATAAAGTGATTATGCAAGAACTCTGTGCAAAGCTCAGTGGCTATTCACCAGCATATAGATGATGGGACATGCTCTTGGGTTTTTGCTGTTAATCTCCAGCAGAGAGCTTTATCACTATTTTATTTAGTGTTTGTATTTATATTAATTTATTGCACAACTCATGGCATAGAAATGTAGAATGCTGAAAAGGTCATCTGGTCCAATCTTTCATGGAAAAGAGAGCCTAGATTTGGTATAAAAAATTATTAATTTGTTAAAAATAAATTGAGGGATGGAAATGCAAAGGTATTTTATTACAGTGATTATTTTTAATTGTCCCCTAGATTCCCAGAATTCTCTGTAGGATATATAAAATAGTATTAGTATTGGCAACAGATTTTTTAAAAAGCAGGTGTCAGCAAAGTCTAGCTCAGAAATCCATTCCTCTAACTCAATAAACTGCATTAAAACATTGCTAGATTTAAGTAGCTTTTATGTTCTTTATCTATACGTTGAATAATTAACTTATTCCTAATCTGTGTGAGTCAAATTCAGTGCTCACTGCTGCCAAGACTCAGGGCCACCGTTTTCTTCCTGCAAGAAGTCCAACCTGTAGGGTCTGGAGATAAGCCTTGTGTTTATCTGTAAGTGACATAAGTCTCCTTCAATGTCTGTCTGCATTCCTAAGAGCAGAAACAAGAGGACACTCACTAGGTGAGGAGAGTCAAGAGATAAGAACACTTCCCTGAAAGRTGGGAACAGTCATCAGCCCTTGGACTGTCCAGGCTTTGATCTCTTTTATGTCGTGCCTGGATCAGAGGTGAATCTGTGAGGTTACTGTATAAAAATGGTGACTGGCAACATAACCACCACAGAATTGAGGATTTCATGAGAGAAGTGGCAGTAGCTGCATTATTTTTGCTGAACTCAATACAGTCAGCACAAAAAGCTGTTAAGGGAAATTCCTTGGGGTTTAATTACCTGTGTTTCTAGTTTGCAGTTTCTAAATATATTTACAATAGCAAGAGAGGCACTTGACCTAGACAGTAACGGCAAGTTTTACACAGGTATAATTACATCATTAAGAGAACTATTAAAAATGGTAAAATGTGCACATATGTTGTTAGYCAGGCAAGAAAGGTGTGGATTGTATACATGACATTTGAATTCTCTATCATACATGTCCACACAACAGTGGTACAACTGAAGAGMTATTTGATAGTCCCTGGGTTTTAGGAAAGAGGTCAAAACCATGTATTTATGTAATGCATCTGGAAAAAAAAAAGGTAATAGCAAATACTGAAGTATAACAAATAAATTACCACAAAACACATGAACATGTATTTGAATATCCAAAGAGATATTAGCTATATCCACAGCTCTTATTAAATGTCGTGAATTTCTTCAAATAAGGCCATCTCTTTTGTGTTCAGCTACGCATTGTGTAGTTCAAATGACCTTACTTACATTAATGTAATTTGTAGATTGCGTCTGGCAGCATTCAGCAGGGGTTGGAAGGAGCACACAACTCACAATTAGGTCCCTTTCAGAGCCCATATGACTCATGTTGCACACCTTTGCACAGCAAATGTGAATCACAATTATAGAATTGCTCTTTATTTGCAGTAGTTGCCATCCTGTGCTTCCTGTTTTTCAGGGGAGTGCCCTGAAAAGTTCAGTGTGATATGACTAGAGGTGGTAAGGCGGTGATTCACACAGCAGGTGATTATGGGAGGTCAATGGCTAACCGTAAACGGTACAGCAGAAGGGTACAGCAAAGAACTGAGGTGGGATAGGGCTAAAGGCAGAGCCAAGGAAGCTGCCTCATGCACAAGCAGTCACAGAGAGAATGGGGTGAAAATAGAGTAGTGCTTGTGAGGGAGTGGATGGTAAACAGAGGCTGGTTGTGCTGTGGTGGTGTGCAGTGCACAGCTCTTCCTTCTCAGTGCGGTGATGTGTGGTGAGCAGCCAGAGCARAGCATCCAACTGGCCATTCCCAAACTGACCAATGTCACATCTGAGCAGTGGCTGCCAGGTRGGACAATTGGTACTGAAAATGAAGAGGATAACTTCCAGCAGACCTGAAGGCCTAAGATGCTGCTCTGGACCTGAACCAGAAAGCATCAACAGCAAGATGTTTACAGATTCCTCTTCTGCCAAGCGGTCTTGAATTCACTCTGCAACCCTTCCTCATAACTGTCAATTACTTTCTGAAAATACCAATTTTCATGCAAAATTTTGAATTTTCAGCAACTTTGGTAAACGGTTCTTTTGATTTTCATTGAAACACATGAGAATTCCCCTAAAAATATGCAGCATTTATGATCCTTGTCCCTGCTTAAGAAAAGAGCTGTTTGAATGTGATTGGTTTTTAATTGGAAAAGATGTTCATGATTTAATCAATCATGATTAATTCTTAAAAAATGGAAATGTAATATAACCTAATCTTGATCTAAATTTTTGGTGAAGTTATAGATTRGATTGATACAGAGTGCATTTTTATATACTAAATGTCAGAGGACATTATCTATGCTGTTGTGTCCTAAGATCCAATTTATAAGTTTATTCTGTATGGTATGTAACATACAAAGCACAGGCTACGTGTTAGAAGTTATCTATATTTACAGAATTAAACAATTTTAACTGTATCCTTCATAAAATCCAGTCCTTAGCCCTATGTCAATTAATTTTTAATTATACTAGAAATTTTTTTTGTGTACTAATGAAATACCCATTGCCCATCTCTGAGAATTAATGTAAGTAATATRATAGTGTGAGGCATCTTCTTTTTTTTAAAATTTTCTGCAGTCAGGCATTGTGTTGCTTTCTTTATGAGGAAAGACATGGGATGATACTATAGGGCAGATTTTACTGTTTTAGGGGCGAATGAATGCTATACTAAGGATATAGTCACTTCTCAGAAAGAAAGTTGGAAGGGAAGAGAAAAACTGGCACAGTTATAAGAGGTCTTGGATTTAATATTCTGTGTCATTCTATGTGGATAATTCTTTCAAGATATTCTGTTTCAAACACTCCACCTGGGAGGTATGCAGTTTGCCTATTTCTTTGTTCTGTGCAGATGAACAGGTTATAAATGCACAAAGGAGATTTAAGACTCAAAGACAAGACAGGAGAAAACACATGTTTAAAATGCAAAGTATAGGAATTGTGTTGAGCACTGAGAAAAAAAAATGCAGCTTAAAGAGATTTTTCTAGCTTTAGTCTTCAGCATTCTGTTATACAAATTAGAGAGTTAAAATATAAACAAACAAACMAACTTCCAAACAGTTCTGAATTTTCTAAATTAAGTGAGGTTTTGATGAGAAACCACAATGGAGTATGAATGATCTTGGGTCATCAGTCATGACACAAATTCATTTATTGTCACCAGCGCATCATGATCTTGATTACACTTCCTGCCATGCTTCAGTCAKTTCAGACTTCACTAGCCCTGATCATGCTGCCTGGATCCTGGGATGATGGTCAGCAGAGGAGAGGGATATCTGTTTGGGTGTCATGGGTTGAAAGTATATCACCCATCTTAAACACCGTATTTCTGCCTTATATGCTTTCATTGATTTAGTCTAAATTATCTTATAAAAAATGAAATTGTCATTTTTATGCTTGAATCTGTATACATTTGGTTTTTAGAGGAGGGTTTATATATAATGTATAATTATAAATAAGAGATTTGTTACTAAACACTTTTGTGGTACATATTATTGAAATGAATTCGATGGGTTATTTTCAGCAGTGTTTCCAAAGACTTGTTAATTYACAAGATGTTCTGATAAAATACAGGGTGACTGATGTTCCAGTTATTCTATTTTAAATAGGCATGTGGCAAGTCTAATAAAAGATTTGAGGGCAGAGAGTAATTTTTGTGGTTGGTAATTTTGCTCCAAGTTYAATAAAATTGTTCTGTAAGGTTAAGATCCTTCTTAGGTGTACGAAGTGACTAAATTGAGTGTGGTTGTTTTTGAATTTGTGATCTAAAGTATTAATTATTTATTGATTGAATCTACTGTTTCTATATATTATATGACAAAGTTCATGTTGTGCTTTGTTCTGAAACATCCACRCTGGAACCACTTGAACCTGTTCAATCTTCTTGAACATCTAACGATGACTTACAGAGCTGTCCTCATTCACAGTTTTAAGGACTAAAGTACTCAGGAACTCCTGTACATTAGAGAAGTTTGGTTTCATAATTTTGGAGAACATATACTTCCTGCAGCATCCAGTAACTTTAACGGTGCCTGGCATCAAAGAAAATGTAATATGGTACCAAAAGATTGTAGTCTATCCATCTTGGACAAAATTACATGTCACAAAGACCACATTTTCATCACATTGAAGATTACAGGGGAAAAAAATAGGACAAAAATCATGTGCTCCTCGTATTCATTTGTTACCTCTCCTCATCAATAAGTGTGACTGTGTAATCCAAAGCAGTTATGTTTAGGAAAATTAATAACTTCTGTTTGAGCTCTGTGCTGTGGGCTGAAACACAGACCCCTGGGAGCCTATATAGAGCCCCCTAATAAACAACCCTGGCAAATTATCTTCAAAGGAGCAATCTCTGAGCATGTTTACATATGAAATGAACGGACTTCTTTTCCTGTCACAGTATAGTAGAACCTATGTATTAGCAAAAAGCCCCAACCCTCCTTTCTGGGATCAGTTCTCACTTTGATCTTTATTCAAGTCTCCCCTTTGGCTGTCAGTCAGCCTTTTCAGTCACAGAAGCATTTTGTCAGCTGATGGATTATAATTCACTTATGTCTGCACAATGAAATAACATGTCTCRCAATTTAATCAAATCAAGGTAGGAAAAAATCTCCAGTTTTTATCTAGGATCAAAGAACACATGGTTTAATGTCTAATAATGAAATTTCCAGTTAATATGCTGGTCAATGCTATATTCAGTCAACAGATTACTGGGCTTTCTATTCAGGTTGCAGCAAAGACTGAGTTTGCATTGGAAGGAAAAATACATGAAAAAATGTAAGACGCAACCCAAAAAGGTGTCTTTTGCAGTAAAAGAAGCCTGGAGAGGCATTGTTAAGGAACCTCGATTATGTTCTCTGCTGTGTACTTAAAAGCTGCTCTATCAATGGATTTATTGACATGGCTTTTCAAATAATTTAGTCTAATCTGTATTTGAAAAAATTAATTTAATTTGCTACAATTTACATTTAACTTTATATTTGATTTTCTTTGGTAAATAGTATATGAATGCAAAATAATTCCAATGTCTTGGTATGCTTGCAGATCTGATTCACACCCCTGAATTTAGCTCACCTTTTAGGTAACTCCTCTCTTTGTTTATAATAAATGAAATGCAAACGTATAAMGGAACAATTATGGAGAAGTGTATTTCCTTCTTCTCATGCTTTGAGGAGATCAGTAAGAATTCTGGGACTGTAGGCACAAATTTACAATGTGAAAAATTTG
Organism: Mixornis gularis; assembly: GCA_003546035.1. Lineage (NCBI taxonomy): Eukaryota > Metazoa > Chordata > Aves > Passeriformes > Timaliidae > Mixornis > Mixornis gularis. Next base: position 4,604,274 of record QVAJ01000041.1, on the reverse strand, counting down.
CTTTTTTTCCCCCAACATTAAAGCATAATACATAGGGAAWGTTTACAAAAAAAGCCAACTTTTTATATCACAACAGGAAAAGTGGAATATGTATGATTTTGTTATATACATATGATCATATTATATACATCATATATATACATACGTATATACTTAACAATTGCTGTATGTACACAGGAACACTCACCTTTGGGACTATTTTGTTAACAAATTAGGAAACCCTTCTACTACTGCTACTACTACTACTACTACTACTACTAGTAGTAGTAGTAGTAGTACTACTACTACTACTACTACTACTACTATTCTAAAACCACTATTATGTGAGAGTTGTAAGAGTTATTCCTGGGAAGGAATGGGCTAGAGATGTAGTAGAATATGGTGGCTTTCAGGAAGGTGTCTCTTAATTTTACTGATTTTTTAAATTACAGAACAAATATCACAGTGTATAAATTAAGGCAGAATTCTTGTGATTAGACATCCACTACTGAAATGTAGTCCGTGGTGCACTGTAGGCAGCAAAGCCCTTTGAAAGTTATTTACAGTCAATTTGCTTTTAGGCTGTTCTTTGAGTGTATGTAAGCCCAATGTCTGGTTTTGAAGTAGCTAGTGCTTTAATGTAGCTCTGATTATAATTATACTTGTACAGATTTCACAGCTGGTCATTTTTCTGCTTCCATTAGACAGTAATTTCCTATTCCTTTATGATGCATTAAGACAGAATAATTCTGATTTCTGAAAGAACACCTGTCGTTCAAGAATCACAGCTGAAGAATAACACTAATTATAGTTCATCGTATATGATCTAAGTCCTACCTCTAGAAATTATTTATACCACCACATTTTATTTTATTGAAATATTTGCATTCAAAACTTCAAATAAACTWTGGCAATCATTCTGCTTGATAATAAATATGAGAATTATGGAATATTTAGGAAGGAATTGTGGATTTCACTCAAGCCTTCTACCCTGACAAGTCTAAATCTCTTCATTGTTTTGATTTGGTATTTGATTTGAACTCTTSCAATGACATTGCAGTTTCAGGATGAGTAGAAGTCTACTCCTTTACTTATATCAGGATAAATGKTTTTGGATTTTTCTAAAAGGCTAATTAATTTGCCAGTAAGGATACAGTTTTTCTGTCTTATGCAGAAAACYAAACTTGTTACCAAAAATAAAATTAAGAATGGATGTGATGTAACTTTGTATCTGCAAAAGCAAGGAGACTTTTCTCTGAGTGTGTTGTGCTTGAAAATTTTATGTAAATTGATGCCATAATTAACCATTTCACTTGCTTAAAAGATAAGGCAAAGGAAGATAAAATTAGCGCTGTGAAATTAAAAACACTGTGACTTCCTCAGAAAACTGAGAGGTTTATCTGCTTGGATTCTAAAAGGATCTTTTGAGTGACACATTAGAAATGAGTCATCAAAATAATTGCATAAATTCTCAGGTGTAAAGTGATGGGGCATCTCAGGCCTTTGTGGATGTTGTGCTTCATAAGCCTGTAAATGTGAACCTAAAACCAGACTGGGATAGCCATGTTTTCTGTATCCAACAATATCTTTTTATGATTCTGCTACTCCCTGGATTTCTACAGAGAGTTGTTGTAAGGTTTTGGCCAGTAATTCTTTGATGCACTTTGATCCAATTACCTGCCATAATGAAATTTTTCACACAAACATAAATGTCAGCAAAAGTTGATTTAAGTAGTCCAGCATTTTCCAGTGAAATAACCTTGCATCAAAAATCCCAAGTGCTAGTATTAATTCTTCAGTCAATTTAGCAGTAAAATAATGAACTTTTTATATGATCTTTCTATAGGGTCTTATTATTTGCTGTCTATGAGTCACAGCAAACTGTTATTCAAATGTAAAAGGTAAAAATGTTCATCAATTATCAATGATAAAGAATTAGCAGGTTCACTTTTTTTTCTGAAGTTATAAATGAAAAATGTTAGTTTTACAAATTTTGTTAACCCTCATCTCTGTTTCTTTACCAACGTCTAAAAAATTAGATTTTCTTAGAAGTCCAAGGAGTAATGCTTGCTCATCTACTATTTGATTCCAGAATGTGTTTACTGTTCTAGCCATCATCCAGCAAAGCACCTGAAGCTTGAATTCCTTATAAAAATTACTTCTCATCATAAAGATTTCAGGAAATGTCTCTTTATCAAAGTGCATCAGCCTGCCTATGCAGTTATAAAGTTTGTGACATACTTTTTTGTTAAGAATCAGTCTATATTCTCTTGCCAGGTTTCATGGACACTTCAAAAACTTCAAAGGCTATTATTCTTTGAAGTGTAGAGGTCTTGCTGCTGTTTTGTTTGCCTGGTGCTTTTTGAAAGATAAATATAGGAGGAAAATTTCCTAGTTAATAACCTTCACCTTTGATACTTATTCTTTGCTTTACTTATTGCTCTCTTTATTGAAGAAACTCCTGAATAATATTTTTTYCTCTCCTGGAGATGAGATCCATACCCTTAAATCTGTCAATGTTTAAGATTGGTTTGGACAATGCTCAGAAGAACATGCTGTAGATTTTGGTCAGCCTTGAAGTGGTCAGACAGTTGGAGAGTCTCTTCCAACTGAAATTGTCATGGGACAGTCCCTTCCAAATGAAATTGCCTTTTCCTTTTCCGTTTCCTTTGCCTTTGCCCTTTCCTTTTTCTTTTCCCTTTCCCTTTCCTTTCCTTCCATTCCTAGGTTTGGCAGTTATGCTTTCTGGTAAGACTGTGTTTTTTCTCAGAAGTTTGATTTTAAAATTACAGTCATTAAATTTCTAAATACGCTTATCCATATGCTAGGCACACAGCTCTCAAAAAGTCTGACCTAAAAGAAAAAGAGAGACCAAGGGCCAAATTAAACAGCAATTTAGATGATACCTAATTTAATTATGCCAGAATTCCCTACAAAGAGAATGCAAATATAAGGCACTGTACTTTAAAGATGGCAAGATTCATAGATTAATCGCACCTGATATTTAACTTCTTTTTACAACTTGCTCTTTATTAATTTGGGATGTTAAACCATAACAAAATAACAAACATGATTGGTGGGTGTGCATTAAACTGTCAGCTGCTGGCATGTCTTCATGCTAAATAACAGTTTTCTTGTTAGAATAAGCTGTGCTCTCTTCAATTACATGTCTCTCATCAAATACCTGGACAACAGAGAAGTGTTCTAAGCATGACCTTTCCATAGTTCAGGGGTATTTATTGATTAGCCAGAGAACAAAAGATCCTTTTGTTTTGGATGAAAATATTTTCTTGGACAAAACCCCACTCTAACATCATGTTGATTCTATTTGGCATCTTAATACTTTCTTTCCTTAGTGAAGAGATTTTAGGAGTGCTCCTAGTGTATCTAAGAATTCCATCTKGCTTTGATTTTGGCGACTTCAATCCAATTTAGAGTTTCCCCAAATTAATAGATAAATCTTATGTGTAGATAATTCTAGCAGCATATTGACAACAAAAGTATCCTTATAGGGAATGTGTCTTCATAATTCTTTCACAAGGAAACTAAAATAATAAAGGGTAAGGAAAAAATGTTTTCCAGCATCTTGCAGGGTTTGGAAATTAAAGATTGGCTTTGAAGGAACTAGAGTAGTCATTCTAAGTCTAAAGGACTTGGAGCCAGATTCCTGGTCGTTTTTGAATCACCTTTGTGTTAATAACTGTCTGAAAGCCGTGGTGGACTCCTGTGCAGTAAAAGATGGATGACAAGCTGTTGGAAAACAAAGGAGTTAAAAGTGGAAGAGAGATTGGTGGAGAGTGTCCTGAAAACACAGCTCTCAGTAATTCTGTTTCTGTGGAGGGAACAGTCCCAGGAAATACATGAAGGAATATGTTGCTGGAGGAGAGAGAATGTTACATTCTTTGTGTACATGCACATGTGCTTTTGATACATTACTGGTGAAGTTCTCCAGAAAATACCAAGTGCTTTTCCAGCCGAGCCTCAGAATATAAAATACCTGCCTAAGGTGCAATAAACAAAGAACTTCCAGAATTTCTTTAGATCTCTTTATGCCTGCCCCAGGAAACAATGGTGCTACAGACACAGAAAGAGCATACAGAGGTTACCTATAGATCCTCCTACAAGGAATCTTCCAGACAGTTTTAAAGCTGCATTTTTTTGCMAAGGTAAAAAGAAACTCTAGTGCTGACCACACCGTAGCCCAGTACTTTTATTCAGCAGGTATTCTAAAGCACAAAGCTCTGCCTTTTACYAGCCCTCATGCAAGTTCTGGGTGGGATTGCACTTCTGCCATGCCTGAACCCTTCCAGAAATGTTGCATTTATAATTTCTTACTTAAAGTAGGTAAAATATGTCTGGTTCTGTGTTGCAAGTTGTCTTCTTTCTTTTTTATAGATTTTAAATTTATAAAAAATATGGGAAAAATACAAGTTCATAGTAATTCCAGTGAGCCTTTAAACGTGTTTTTAAACTTAATATTCTGACTAGAAGTGCATTCACTTACTCCTGGGTGGGTTTGGAAGGTTATTAATATTTAATAGGAATGTTTCTGTAATTTGTTCCAAATGAGAGAAACTTCACTGCAGGCTTAAACACAGAGGTTTATCACAAGAAACAGTAGATGTGGGGAGAGAGTTTCTGGCAAGAGTGCTTGGTATATGGTTTTAAAATGTTCTTTTTATTGTGAGATCATTTTTGTCCTACAGTTGGAGTGTTGTAAGACTGTGCTTCTAAAAAAGACCCAGAACAGAATGTGCTAAGCTCACCATTGTCATGAGGAAAGAGTTATTTTCATAGATCTCAATAGCCAAGAGGTACTGTTAACTAATCACTGGACAAAGATTTGCATAATRTTGTAATATGATGACACTATTATGCAATTTTTTTCAGTGCAATGAGCCACTAGCATAGAACGGTTATCAAAATGTCGGGTCAAACTTCTTTCTATCCCAATTCATCATGAATAATAACAGTAAGTTAATTAAATATGAGTAATGAATATTAATAGAGAGAGCTTTTAGAGATGCAGAATAGGACTGAATAAAAAGGGGAAGAGAAAGATGAAAGGTTATTATTTTGTGAATAAAAAGTTCTAGAGAGAAGCAGTTAATCAAAAAGATTTATAAGTATATAATCAAACTACAGAAATGCGAAAGAGGAGTGTAGTCTGGAATTCCAATATCCCTCAACATTGTTCTTTGTTTATATGATAGTAGTCAACTTGACTCTCTGTTAAATTCTAATAAGATCAGTGTTTTTTCTCCACTCGCTGCTAAATGAAAGGCATCTCTGCCTCTGTATGTTTCATCTGTGGATGAAACAGCTCTTCTTCTTTTCCTAACAGGAATAGTCATAGGTCTCTTGGCATTAGGAATGACCTTTCCAAACTATAACTATCCCACTGTAAGTGTGATGGCCACTGTTTAGTGTCCAAATCACCAAGTGCACTCCTGGAGCTTAAGAAGACTTTATTTCAAGTCTGAAGGCTGCCTGTACTTGAGTTTGAGGTTTCTAAGACTACTGTTCCTTGCAATGTTTTTTTTGTTAGGCACCAGGACACATTTTTGGTATCTGAATATAAAAATTAAAAAGCAGAAAAAACCCAYTGCTGTTTTTGCATGATCTCAGGACTGGGAGCAAGAGCTTTGAAAAACAAAAAATGACAAAACTAAGACTATGACTTTTTTTCCATGTGCTGCTTCCCATATGGTAGTAACTGCCTGTAAAACAAAGATACTTGTCACAGCTTTGCTGGTTTTGATTGTATAGAACTGTTTTTTTTCAGAATGGGTCGCTGTTGCTTCATTAGTTTTCTGAAAAAGTGAGGAAATTTTTACAGCCTGATTTACAAGTATTTCAAAATAATACAAATATAAAATTACCTCATTTTTTTTGTAGACGTAATGACAAGCTGCACTCCAGTATTCGTTTACCTTTTAATGTGACTCCTAAAATATACTTGCAATACTACACAAAGTGAAAATTAAATATTATGAATTCATTATTTCCACTATGAGGTTTTGGTAACAGCGTACAACCCTTCATTTTGTAACACTTTTCATAAAATAGAAAAAAAAAAGTCTTGAAAGGAAAACCTGAGCCTTTCCAGAAAGAAATTCTTGTTAAGAGTTAACATGAAATTTGGTTAAAATATAAAGGAGTACTTTGTTTTACTTTTGAGGATAATGCCAAGTTATACTAATCCAATGTCTGTCCAAAGCTGGCGAAGAAGGACAAGAGGAATTGATCCTCACATCCAGCAGATTAGGACAGATGACAGTCAAAATGAAGACATGACCAGGAAAAAGCTACAGCCTGTGGTAGGAAAAAGAGGGGAGCATGCACTGAAATAGCAGTGGGGCTCAAAAATTGAGGCCAGAACTGATGGCAACTGAGGTCAAGTCCCACTGGACTAGAAAGGAGACAGTGCTACCCTGCTTTCCTAAATTTTGTGCTTTAGGAAGGCGTGATAGTTGAACTGCAAAGAATGGACAAATTATGTGAGTCTTAAAAATAAAGGAGAGAGAAGAAAGAACAGGGAAGGAGAAAAGAAGAAAACTTAAATTATATTAATTTCAGGCACAATGAGCAGCTCCACAGATGGAGTGAGAGAAAGTTAATCTGGCAGTAATACACTTTTCCAGTGCCAGCCTGGACCTTTCTAGGAACCAGTCTCTCAGTGCAGCCTCTGCTGTACCTTTGTCCTGCCAGGACAGCCCCCCCCCCCAGGCCCCTTTTTGCTGACCACATTTGGAATAATGTCTCTCCTCAGTGCTCTGACCCCAGATATTTCCAACTAGCCCTGCCACGTTCCTACATTCCTCCTGTTTGAGGAAGGAACAATCAGCTCTGATTTTGAGGTGAGTTCTAAGGACTAGCGCACAAGGTTAGCAGGTATGTATTGGCAAGCTCAGTAGCTGCTTTTCAAGCTCCAAATGCCTATACATATACATATTTATACAAACATATGCATGCATTCACAGATACAATCATACTTTTATACACATATAAATATAAATATAAATATAAATATATATATATATATATATATATATATATGCATATATGTATGAATGAATATAAAAGACACTTGCAGGGGAACCAAAGCATGAGAAATTTGAAAAGATCTGCTGACAGGAAATAGGTACATAAGCAAAGACTGAATTGCCAATACACTGTGTTACATCTTTTGTGCATACATTAGCTAAAATAAGTGTTTCAAACTGGTTTTTCTTTCCTTGTTGTTAGTGCTCACCTGTCAGTGCTTCTATGTGCCTAACACTTTCTGTTGAAAGTGCTGTTTGTTGAGAAACAGTGCTCCTGGGATAATCAGCTCCTCCTGCTCTGGAAACTTTTCTCCCTGTCCTCTTTCTCTGTGCTCTGCCCAGTTGTTTCTGATATAAACCCACAGATGCTGTTCCTGGGAGACTAGCAGCAGGCTTCAGGAAGGTTTTCTTCTCATCTCAACACGATTTTTGCAGAGGTCATCTCTTGCACCTCCTTGAATAACTTTTTGGGGGTCTTTTTTTTGGGGGGGGGGACGACTTTGTTGTTGTTTTGGAGTTGTTTGTTTGTTTTGGGGTGGGTTTGTTTTTGTAGATTTTTTGGTGGTTTTGGCTTTTTTGTTTTTTGGGTTTTTTTTCTTAGTTCTGAGGGGTGAATATTTGGGGKTTTTTTGTTGGTGGTGGTATTTTTCTTTTTGTTTGTTTGTTTGGGTTTTTTTGTTTTGTGGTTTTTTTGGTCATATGGTTGAGGCGTTATGGTTTGTCATACTTTAATTTTTATTTTTATCCTTTTTTTTCCTGAGACCCCAGAAATACCTGAGGAGAGATCAGAAAAATTAGAGAAATACTGAGTGTCTTTGATTGAGTATATAAATAACCTTTAGGTAGCAACATCAGGAAAGAAAAATGAAAGTCATTAGGGAGCTGAGGTTCTTGATTGCTTGGCCAGTTTTGTTTACCTTAACGGAAATTTTGGCCTGCAAAGTGAGGATTCACCCAACTCACATTTCTAATTTTATCTTTCTATTTGCCTCACCTTCAAATGGTGTGAATGTGAAGCAGAGGTATAAACACCATCCCAGAAATCCTCCTTTACTCTTGTCAGGTTTATGGTACAGAGAACCAAAGCTGTATTATGAAATGAGTAAAACTTGTAGTGAGAAAATGGATCTAAAAAAGATATTTGTATGTTTGGCATACAGAACAGAAATGCAAAGGCACAGAGTCACTCAAGCATGCTAAAAAATAAATTTGTGTTTTGCAGGCTGAACTCTGATGACAGGCTCATTAAAAGTTCTTGCTGCCAAATGCTGTTTGCTTTCACCTTCAGAACTGTCTGTTTATAATGAGCGATTCCATTTGCAAGCTATTTGCATAAAGTATTGTTCCTGTCAGTGGTGCAATGCTAGGCCAGGGTGAGAGGGAGGGCACACAGCAGATGAATTCAAGTGTCTGATTTAATCCATTGTAAAAACACTGGTGTAGTTTAGGCTGATATGGCAAGTTCTTGAAGTCTAGCTAAGCAGGACTTGACTGTAGGAGGGGTTAACTTCTGTTGAGTTAGATAACTGTACTTTGCAAGTAGGATACTATGTAGTATCTCCAGGATTAGTGTCAGAACCTTGATTTGTATTTTGAGACTTTCCAGCCCACTTAACTCTTAACTTCATGTGAAACACAGGATTCCTCTTGGGTCAGCTGGCTTCCTGTCCTCAAGTGTTTCTGCTTTCACAGATGTGTATTACATGATATCTCTCCATTCCTCTGGGAACATTGTTGTCCGCAGCTGGTGCATTCCCCATAGACTAAAGCCTACGATGATACAGCAGTTCCACAGCAAAAATTAGAATCTGTAGGAAATTTTCCGTAACATTATTAAAGAGAAGAGCACAGGACAAACACTGATTCATGCAGTTACTATACAAACAACTAACATATCTTTGCTCATTGTTTTAGTGTGTGTCAAATTTCACAGTTATAAGTTTAACTCAAATGAAGAGCCCAGATAATATAGAATTATTTGTTTACTTGCCATTTGATACATATATGAGCAGGAGGAATGACAGTTGGCCAAAAGCGTACCAGATTCCTATCTTCATCAAGAGGTAGAACCAGATATTTTGGATTCAGTCTATACCTCTACCATTCTTCTTTCCCTGTCTACAGATGTATATGCCCTCTTCAAGACCTTTATTGATAGAAAAACTTTACTGGTACTTTTGGCTGTTGGATCACTTGCAAAAAGCAATTAATTTTTCTAATATGAAATCATGCATATCAGGATCTGGAGCATGAAAATATTGCAGATGACTAATTTCTATTACACATGAAAAAAATCAGTTAAGAAAATAAGCCCAACAAAGCATACTAGAGGCATAAAAACACGAAAAGGAAGTCTGTGCAAGCATCAGAGTCTTCCAAATACTCAAGACTGTGAACTATTAGCTATTTTGTGGTATACAATGCTCAGAAAATGGACAATTTCTAAAGTACCGTGACCACTAAACCTTATAATAATGTGATCTAATAATTAAAATCTGATGTTTACTAAAAAATATTCACAAAGATAGGGTCAGCTAACCAGAAGCTAATGAAATAGTGCATCTGTATTAAAAAATGAATTTATGAAAGTGAATGTAATATTTGAAAATATTTCTTGTAGCTGCTGAGATTTGTGTGTGTGTTTTTTTCCTAAGATTTGTAAAATAGCTCTTTTTGTCTTTTGTGTCTGGTAGTTTTCATAAGGTATTCCCTCACCCTCATTCACTCCCCTCTGCATTTCCACTTATTTAATGAACAATCATCTGTTCTTACCAGACGTTAACCACATGAATGACTAAGTCCCCAACATGATCTAGGTGTCTTTTTTTCTGTTCATCAGAGATAAAAATGAACTGCCTTGCTTAAAATGCCAGTCAATAATAGCCCAAATTTTATTCTTCCTCGGGCTTATTTTATTTAGTTTGCTTAGAAATAAACATCAGTCAGTGCAAATACAGATGTTATATTTTAGAATTTAAATCTAAGAAGACAGTAATCAGATTAATTCTGTGGTCTTGCCAAATACAGTAAGATAACATAGCAGCAGACAGTAGCCCTGCCTGAATTGGAAAAGGTTTTCTTCAAGCACAAGCATGTAACAGTACCTGAGGATACAGTCATAGTGATGTATAACTATAAATATGATAAAATATGTAAATCAGTTCTTTTTTGCATAATGCTTCCATAAGAATAGAAGCTAATAAACAGAAAGACTGTGTACATAGTTTTATTTTCTGCTTCAAATAAACAAAATTAGTGTAATATAATATTTAATATTTAAGTATATGAATTTTCTAGTGTGGTATCTCTCCTGTCAAATGGTATTTAAGTTCCTTAATGGTCATATGAAAGGACTTATCTTTAGGGCACTTACAAAGATATTCTTGTCTGAATACAAAGAACATGCTTATTGAATGTGTGGAAAACAAAAGTTTTGATGCATTGATTATTTATATTTGGGTTCATTTCTTACATGGTCATAAACACTTTACTGAATAAATTATGCATTAGGCCTATTAAAATGTTAATTGCTGCCTCATAGCCAGTGAATATAAAATTATATCAAGAGGAATGTGATTATCTATATGTGGAAATAATGTACTCCCCTTTATTAATGGTCATCCGTCTATGTCATGTATACTGAAATATCACTTCAGAAAATCTTTTTTTATCATCCTATTAGCATAGCATTAGCTATGACTTTAGAATTATGAATCAGAATTTGAGAACAACTCCAAGTATCTGGTTCCTTCCCAGACAGATCCATTGCTTGGGTCTAGACAAACATCTTCTGTCTCAAAGTCAGTCAGTGTTTGGATCTTTATCTGCAGCTTCTTGCCCCTTCGTTTAAAATCATTTAAGAACTTTCATCTTGATTTTTTGTCCTTTAAACTCATCTTTTATTTTCATTATTTATTTTTATAATCAAGAGTTCCTAGGCCCACCCTACGTGGCTTTTAGTACACAGAAGATAGTTGGTGTCTTGGACAGAAAGCATCATCGACTAACGACTTTATTGCTAGGGCTTTTCATTCTTATCTGCCGATGGGCTTCAGTGGAAACCACCCAGAGCAAAATAAGATTGTCCTCAGTAAGAGTGGCCTCCTGATTGTCATGGCTACCATGCTAAGCAAACATGTCTCTAACTAAAAATCAAGCAGATAGACACTGATAATTTTTTTTTGAAAATCCTCTCTCTTCTGTACAGGTTGAATGCTTGCTGTGGACTGTATTTTGCTTCTGTCTCTCCTGGATGTCTTTATTTGTCTAATAACAAATCAAATAAATGAATCCACCAACAACAAAACCCCCCACAAACCCAAACACCACACCAACAAACAAAAAAAGTGAAAGTAAAGCTTTTTTCATAAATTAAATATGCACAGGCTTAGTGAACGTCTTAATACCTTAATATTCAGGACCACCAGAAAATTTGGGAGCAGCTATCCAAGCTGCAGACCACAGCTGCTAGAGGCTCAGCCAGTTGAGAGCATAAGCAGAAAAAGTTTAGCTCTGCCTGGCCTTCCCCACAGAGATGTAACCTAATTTCATGTGGGACCTGTTGAAGTCTAACTATTACTTTAATGTTCCATCTTGAATCACTGAAACTATATCAAAGTAGAAGTTACTGTAATCCAGGATGAACAGGAATCAAATATTCTACCTAAGGTTGTTAGTTTCAGTAATGACCTTGGAWTTTTTTTAATCTAAAAGGGTTTTCTGTTGAATGTAGAATCTCCTTTTCTTATTTTATTAGTTCATTAAATGAATTCTATATATGCAGAAATGGAGGCTCATCTAATCTATTTTTCTTTTGTTCACAGGAGAGTACTTGTAGCCTAGAATTTTTTTCAGAAAACATACAAAATAATGTTTGTTACTGGTTAGTCTTTGTAGGAATGTAAATGATATAGATTTATCTGTTTAATAAAGTAATCTATTTCCTAGCTATAAAAAATTGGAAATAATTATTTTAATTTTCAAAGTTTTTTAAAATTAAATATGCACAGATGATCTGTTAATTACAGGATTGCACTGACATATGTCTCCTGTAATGCTATTAATATTAATGGCTTAAAAATATTGAATAGGTATACTGGAACATGAAATAGTTATGCATCCTGTATTTCAGTCATTGCTGTTGTGTCTCAATTTTAGTGCAGACATAGGTGGTTGTAGCACAGAATCAGAGAATCCTTAGTGTTGGAAAGGGCCCCTGGAGATCTGTCATCCAAACAGCTGCCAGTGCGGGGTCACCCAGAGCAGGGGACACAGAAATACATCAGGGTGAGTGTTGAGGATATCCAGAGAGGGAGACTCCACAACCTCCGTGGGCAGCCTGCTCCCGTACCACCCTCAATGTAAAGAACTTCTTCCTCAAGCTGGGGTGGAACTTCTTGTGTTTTAGTTTATGGCCATTGTTCCTTGTCCTGTCACTGGGCACCACCAAAAAGTGTCTGGTACCTTCCTCTTGGCACCTGTTGTGAAATATTTATAATATATTTGTAAAAGCATTAATGACATCTGCAGCCAGTCTTCTTTTCTCTAGACTAAACACTATGCCAGAAATTACATTAAATATATTAAAASCTAGTTGCTACCCTGAAAAGTTTTTAATGGAAATAAAGAAAGCAAGGAGTAGGAGATAAGACTTGCATTTCTGCATTTCTTGCTTTAAACACAGTTGATTAAGATGAGGGAGAAAACTGGGCTGAGGTAAGTGACTGATATCAAATTTCTTCTTTTTTTGCCAGATATCTTTAGTTTAATACTTCTGCCATACAGGGTTTTTTTGTTTGTTTGTTTGGGTTTTTTTGTCAGCAAAAAACTCTATTGGTGGATTAAAATTACAAGAACAGAACAATTAGATATTGCCCCTTTTTGTTCAAGATGTTTCCTGGCTTCAGGAATCATCTTGTTCTTGTAATGAAGGTCCTAAGGATGCTATTTTGTTTCCAGCATTTTACCCAGATTTTACTTCTGTCACACTGGGAAGTACAAGGCAGAGGCAGAAGAGAAAGGTCTTACCATTCCATTCTCAGAGTGAATGAAATGAGTCACTAATGACTCAGGATATACGGGCTGACATGGGAGCCATGCCTTTCTGCTGCTCTGCACTCACCCCTCGTGACAGAATTGATATGTTTCTCCTATTATGATCCAATGCATAGCTCTCCTATTTCTGCTTATTCTCAGGATTGCAAAGTTGTGCAATAACTCTTTTCAGAAATTTTTTTCTATAAAAGAAAAAAGAAAAAAGAAAGTTGTCAATTTATGTGCAATGTAAAACTTTTGTTTGTTATTGTTTCAGGACACAGCAGGCCAGGAGAGGTATAGAACAATTACCACAGCTTACTACCGGGGTGCAATGGGCTTCATTTTAATGTATGACATCACAAATGAAGACTCTTTCAATGCTGTGCAGGACTGGTAAGTAAAAATTGGAATTTATATTAAATAAATACTCAGAGAGTATGTGTAACATCACTTATCTGCTGTGACAGTGTAAATTGTTTTGGAAAACTTATTTACAATAAAATGCTCAAGCATTTCTATACCTGAATATATGGTAGTGAGGTTTTTTTTGGTCAGGAAAGACAATTCATATTTTAAAATGTTTTTACTTATAATTAATTGTAACCATTGTGTTTTCTGTAATTTGAGTTCATATACATTATTCATACTACTAAAACCAGAAACATGTTAATGTGBAGATTAACTGCTAAGATACCAGAAAGTGTTCCCATACTTTATGGAAAAAATGAGATACCATGCTTGAGGGTCATTTTTAAATTTAATTTTTTATTTATAACTGGATATACATTGTTCTGTCAGTCCTRTGAATCAAGTGTTAAAATGAGCAAACTTTATCAGAATAGCAGAACCCGTAGAACGGCTGGAATTTGTATTATCTGGTGTTGTGTGAAGGTCCAGGTGTCTCCATAAAAGCAGAGATATTTTAATCACACATGGGTCAGTCAGCATCCAGATCATCTAATGTTTTTTTTAAGTATAGCTAATATAAAAGGAAAGCTAGAATTTCCCTCAGTGATTTTTTTTCCCCATCTAAGAGTTATTTTAATATCCAAGAGGCCTCCAGCAGTTTTCTGAGTGATATGAATAACATTTATCATGTGTGCTCCACATGCTCTCTTGCATGTAGTTCTCTTGGGACAACTCAGGATGTTGAAAGAGGACTTTGTTCAGAGTTTGTGTGATTTGTTCTGTATATATCTTTGGCTTTTTAAAATTTATTTAAAGATATGTTCTAGTGTGTACTTCTTTCAGGACAGACAAGGTCAGAAGCATGCTTCAAACTTTAAAAGTAGTGGTGTTGTGATGCCTGTTTCTAACAGAAATTGTTACATGATATTAAACCGTCCAAGAAAAAGAATTTTCTCTCTTTCACACTCTTCTGCTTATTACTGTGATAGAAGTAATTGAGCACTTTCCCTCTCAACACCTGGATTTTTTCTCAGTCTGTATGAGATTGGCCATTTGTCACTCTGAAAATAATTGAAAACCTTAGCTTGACTCTGCTGCAGTGAGATGGGATTTTGGGTTGCCTAACATTTCACATGTAAGTACCAGGGATGTAGTCATTCACAGTACTCCAGGAGAAAGGGGCAACTCCACACTGTGTCCCATCTTTTCTCCATCAAATTATCTATATGCCTCTACACCAAATTGCACCAAAGCAACTCCTTCCATTTTTGAGAGAATCTATAAGCTTGCATGAGTGGTATAAATTGGATAACTATCTTTGCACAATTTAATATATATGAGTGGAGTCTCTGTTTCATACTCCAAGAGGAGGGAACCTTTGCTCCCTGTGAGTTGTTATGACAAGTTGTTATGTTGTTATCTCTCCATCATTTACAATCAGTCCTGGCTCACTGGTGAGGTTCCGGATGATTGGAAACTGGCCAATGTGACACCCATTCACAAAAAGGGTGGGAAAGAGGATCCCGGTAATTACAGGCCAGTCAGTCTGACCTCAGTACCTGGCAAGATAATGGAACAGTTTATACTGAGCGACATCAC
>QVAJ01000041.1:4554421-4588197 GCA_003546035.1 Mixornis gularis | reverse complement strand
TTGTTTAGCCTGGAGAAAAGGAGACTCAGAGGTGACCTTATCACTATAACTTCCTGAAGGGTGGTTGTAGACAGCTGGGAGTTGGTCTCTTTCTCCAGGCAGCACTGACAGAACAAGAGGACACAGTCTTAAGCTGCGTCAAGGGAAATACAGGTTGGTTATTAGGAAGAAGTTTTTCACTGAAAGAGTGATTAAATATTGGAATAGTCTGTCCAGGGAGGTGGTGGATTCACCATCCCTGGATGTGTTTAAAAAGAGACTGGATGTGGCACTTGACACCATGATCTAGTTGAGGTCTTAGGGTTGGGTTGGACTCGATGATCTTGAAGGTCTCTTCCAACCTACACATTCTGTGATTCTGTGACAAGGGGATGTTATGCCCATGTTGTACAAACTGGAAACATTGTGTGAGTACTTGCTGTTACACATTTATGAGTACTGCTCTGTTCAACACCATGAGACAGAATCTCCTACCTAACAGGATGTAGATGAAAGTGTTAATTCATAGATGCTGCTGCAAAAGTTTAACAAAACTGGGGAATAAAGGAGTACACAAATCTCCCAGGTGAACATGCAGATGTGACTGCCAATGGCAYTGCTTCCTGGCCCTGCCACATGAAGCACTTTCTTGCTTTGCCCTGCTTTTCATTGTCCATGGGCTGATTCTATTCTAGCACTGGGTTGATAATGTCTTGTTTAGGACCAGCTGTGATCTGAAAATTTCATTGTCTCATCTCCAGGCAAACCAGATGGCATGCCATGTATTATCTCTCTCCCTCTAACACAAAGACTTCTTTTATAGCAAGTGTAAATATGAGTGCTTATTWTTAATTTTCCCACCTGTTTGTTTTCCAGTCTCCTAGACCTGTTATGTTTGGCACTGTCTCTCCTGGTAAAAAGTAACCAGACTTCATGCTAATTAAAAAGAAAAAAGTCACCTTAAAATGAAGCAAGAAAATATTTAAAAGCTATGGAGTTTTTAAATAGATTCATTGTGAAATATGATTTTTCAATCATTTTTATCTAGAACTTTTACAAAGAGTTGACAGCTCTTACAGAAATTTGATGGAAATAAGGGATTGCAGTATTATGTGTTGAGGGCTACTGAGAAATCATCTGCATGATGAAAGGAGTGGCAGATATGTTGAGTGCCTCACTTGTCAGGATGAAATGTAGATTTGCCTGTTATTTGTATTTTTAATGTCATAAGCCCAGTTGCTGTTCTGCTGTTCTTCCTTTTTTTTCATTACTCCCATCTCACAGCTCATAATTAATTTTGATCAGCCCTGGCTTCAATTTTGATAGTGATTGCACAGCTTGCTTCTGAATGTGAGAAAAGTTAGAGAAAACTGGCAATTACCAGTGCTTCAGAAAAGCAAGCATGGCTATGTGCAGGTATCTCTGTCTTTCTGAAAGTTATGGGAGGAGAGAGCAGGAGCTTTTAAGTCCTTTTGGGGCTGAAAGTGCTTTTCTCTGTGTAATGGTGTCTCTCTAAGCAGTAGTGCCATTTCATATACATGCACAACAGGTCAAATCCAAGTTCAAATCACATCACATCAGCTTCAAGACTTGATCTAGAAACTGCACTGCAGTCAGGACAATGAATCTACAGGTACCTTTTAGATTTGGATAAAGTACTTTGTTTTAAAATGTGTGTTGGGGTGATTTTTTATATTAAAAGATATTTTTTGCAGCCTGAAATATGGCTGACATTTCTCTTTTTTAACTACAGATATAGGTGAATAATAGCTGTACCTCTAGATGCCATATCTAAGTCAGCATAAATCTATTCAGCTGTGAAAAATTCTATAGCCGATGTTACTATTAACATTTTATATTAAAAAAATGCAGTACCCATAATTTTATTTAAATCTATTAGCACCTATATATGTAATGCATAGCCAAGAATTCAGAGAAAGTAGATTTATGCTGAGAGTCTGTCTGCTAGCAAAATCAGCAAATCAAGCATGCTTTGACTCAGCAGGTCTCCTATGGAACTCTCACCAGGATCTGAAGCTGCCTTTACTAAGAGGCTTTTTCTTTCAGCAATGCAGCTAATGCTGCAAGATGTGTGCCTTGAAATAGCTTGATGTGCTTTAATCATGCCATCCTGAAGAGATGAGGATTTTGGGAATAGATGTATTTCCTTTAAATAAGAATTTAAAGGGACATCATTTTCTGCTTACCGGAGTTTTAAAGTAGAAAAAGGATATAACCAATTAAGCAAAACTTCTCATTTAGCTGAATTCTTAAGACAGCATCCACATTTTTCAAGAAAGTGGCCTAGTGGGATCTATTTTCTTTATTCCTTCTAATTAAATTTGAAGGGGAAATAGGTGAATGTTGAAAGTTGCTCAGTGCCACCTCAGTGAATATTTTTTAGTTCAGCTGTAACGTCACAGTGCTTGCATTATTTCCTGTTTTATACAACATTTGTTAGCCTTTTCCCTCTATAGATTTCACTAGGAGATGTTATCACCCTTTTCATCTTAGTGTTTAAGTCCACATAAATTGTGGCCTTTTTTTGGCAGTGGTCCCTTATGGTAGAAAGGGTGAAGGCTTTATGCTGGTACCAACACAGTATGCTGAGTTCTATAGAAGTTCCAGGGAAATAAATGTCTCTGAGTTGAAGTCAAACCTGTTTTTACAAATACTTTTCTAGACATCTAATGACTGAATTGGAAGGAATTTAAATATCCTTATACTCAGCATGTTTCTAATGCAGTATCTTAGCTGGGTCAGAAACAATGGGTATCTAAAACATGATCTAAAAGGGTGAAGTTTTCTGTTCCAGGTTGTAACCCTAGATGTGAAACTTCTCTAGGTCTGAAGGATGTGTGTAAGAAAGGATGTATACCCATACAGTACATGGCATATAGTTTTTTACACTCACTCTAAGTTGCTCCTCTACACCTAAAAATATTGTCCAAATATTGTCCAAAACTACAAATGTTTGTCCAGCAATATCTTTATCACAGTCTGGTGACTGGTGAAGACCCTTCTGTGGAGGGCTCCCTTGTGCATGAATTCAAAATCTGAGGATTTCACATTGCTTAAATCTCAGATTTGGAGATGCTTCCTTAGGAAACACATAAGGCTGAAGGAGCCCAAAGGGCTTTGAGCTATTGATGGTCTGTGTTTTGTAGACTTGTCAAGGTATACAGAATCAGTTTTTCCTGCATTTTTGGCTGAAGTCTATGGGAGCAGGGAGGAAAGTATGCTAGGAAACACTCTGATTACCCTCAGACTTTAAAAAATACAGCATTTGTGAAAAATTATATGAAGGATGTTTTTTAATGTTCCTGTTGGAAAGATTATGGTTACATATCTTAGAGAATTCAGAGGGTCTTCATGAAAGATACTTCTCTTTCTTTTATTTCTGTGCTTTTTCTGAGGTGTAATTTTAACTGTTCCCTTCTCCCCTGCTGCAGACTGCTCAAGCTCATGATCTTTGAGAAGAAAACAGCTGCCAGAAGATACTATTCATGAGGTGACAGAGTCTCAGTTCCCAGCAGACATTTTGTGATTTTAATAACTTTATCACAGTCTGTTTACTTCTGTATTTAGGCAGAAATTTTTTGCAGAATTTAGTACCAACCAATATACTCAGAACAGCATGAAAACTAATTTAATTTCAAATCAAAAATAGAATTAAATACTGATTTTAGTGTTCTTCATCTGTGCCCATAACACATGGAAGGTAGTTTTTGAAACATGCGTCTAGGCAAAGACTATAGGAATTCCATAAGATAACACCAGAGCACCTCCTGAGCTGTGCAGCATTACTTTAGCCATTACTAGAAATATATGGGGGGTGTGGGGGCTGGGTATTCTTGTGATACACATATCTTGATTAAATAATGCAGGATCTCAGGTGATTTTAAAGTAGAACCAAAAAGAGTCTATGCTACTCTAAATTCAAGATAACACTGAGAAGGCATGAAAAATACAACATTTTTCACTTTCACATGGTATTTGGCTACTGAATTTACTAGATATGTCAGTAGTGGTTGTCATTCTGCAACAACAGAGTGGGAAACATTCTTCCATTTCTTTGAATTTTTTCTGTCCATTCAACACTTCAACTGATCTAAAAGCTGCCAGCTACAGCTACAGTGCACTAGAAATTGGGCATTTATTTATTCTACTATGTCTTGTAAAAGGAGATAAGATGGCATTTTTTTAATAGTCATTAAGGGAAAAGCAAAGAAGAGAAAAGGAAAAAAGAAATTGGGAACGATGTTAGCATGTTATGGGCAAATGTAAGAAGTCCTCAAAGCAAACTAAGACATTAAGTTAATGTCAGCAGTGCTGCACACATTTCTAAAGGGCATCTGTTCATACCTTCTTGCTTCCACATATAGATTGTAGTCTAATGTTCATAATTAACACAAGTTCGACATACAGACGGCTGCTTTTCTTTTACCTCTTGATACCAACTCCATAATTTAAGAAAAATCCTTTATCTGCTCTGTACCAGGGAACAAATTTGGAAAGTGCTTCTAGGCAAATTTACCCTCCACCTCTCTTTGCCAGAGCACATGGCCTGTCATGCAGCAGCTGACAGGGTCCTGGGGCGCAGAGGGCAGACACGTGCCGTGAGTATCACGAGTGTCCTCGGGAGCCCTGTCCCCAGGGACACCACCAGGACACTGTGCCCACTGGTGACCCACACACAGGCTGAGTGTCTGCCGTGGGGCTGGCAGCAGCCTCAGCACAGCCACACAGCTGAGACACAGCTGGAAAAACACTCGGATCGAGCAGACTGGTGTTAAATGCATATACCACTTATATTGTATTATGCACACACACACACCCCCACACACATATATATAAAATATATAATAATTTATATATATATAAAAATAACTTATATATATATATATTAACATATATATATATATAAAATAACTTGTGCTTGATATTAACATATATTTGAGCAGATTCCCCTTCATTTGCTTTTGACATAATCGTAGCTTTCAGCTGCCAAGGAGCAAGGACTTGCATGCTGGTGGATAATTTCATGTCATTCTCCTACTTAAAACAAAAGACACGCAAATTATGTGCTGTGGAAAAAAAAAGAGTGAAATTTGTCACGGTTGGATATTATCCTTTCATTTCTTTCTAAGTCTTTCATCTGCACAGTGGGTAAGGGGAAAGAAAAATGGTGTTATTTATGGACTTAAATATAAGAAACAAAAATGCATTTTGCAATTTGAAGTCTAGTAGTTGCAATTACATAAAATTTACAATTTTTTGTTATTAATTTTTACTATTGAAAATTTACTTTTGTTATGCACAAAATAACTCTAAAATTCTTTTCACTTGTATTATAAGAGTGACAAACATCAGTGGCAAACAGGAAGTTTTTTCTGAAAAAAAAAATTCTAATTTAAAAATATTATTTAAAAAATCACAAAAAAGCTATTCTTGGTGGAACAAATATGTTTTAAAACTGTATTCCAGATCAGTTTGCATAGCCATTTTTTACCCATAGTTTGCTACAGGACTCCTGTTGTAGGAAATCACACACATGAAACAGTTCTCTGAGGTTACATCCTCTCMCTCAAGAGTCACCAAACTTTGTTTCACAAATGCTAAATTGGTGTTAGCTCAAACTGCCTACATACCTTCCAGTTTTAAGACCCACTCCAACGTCTTCCACAATGTTTCTCCCAACATATCAAAAAAATAGTATCCCCACATTTCAAACTGAAGGACAGGGTATAGTCCTGGATACTTGAGGAGTAACATATACTGAAATTAAATTTTCCTAAAAGAGAAAAGAAATATGTATTTAGTATGGAAAGGAGAGAAAATCTTGCAAATAGATCATTTGGGTTTTTTGCGGTTCTATAATTTTCAGAAAATCACTTACAATAGACCAACAAAAAACATCGTGTCATCAAAAGTATTTCATAAAACCATAGATTCATAGAATATGTTGAGTTGGAAGAGATTCCTTGGGATCATCAAGTCCAGCTCCTGGTCCTGTGCAGAACACCCCAAGAATAAAACCCTATACCTGAGAGCACTGTCCAAACATTTAAATTTTATCAGGCTTAATGCTGTGACCACTTCCCCAGGTATCCCATTCCAAAGCCTAGCCTCTCTCTGCATGAAGAACCTGTTCCTGATAAACTGCACTTCCCCTGAYTAAGTTTCATGATGTTTCCGGGTCCTGTTACTGGTGACAGTGGTGAAGAGATCAGTGTCTGCCCCTCTGCTTCCCCTCATGAAGATGTCGAAGACCACAATGAGGTCGCCCCGCAGTCTCCTCCAGGCTGAAGAGAACAAGTGACCTCAGCTGCTCCTCATACAGCTTCACTTCCAGACTTTACCATCCTCTTGTCCCACCTTTGATAGTTTGATATCTGTCTTATATTATGGCTCCCAGCCCTGGAGGTGAGGCCATCCCAGCCCAGAGCAGAGGGGACAATCCCCTCCCTTGCCCGGCTGGCCGTGCTGTCCCTGATGTCCCCAGGACAGAGCTGGCCCTCCTGGCTGCCAGGGCGCTGCTGGCTCAAAGTTTTGTACATGCCATAAAGTATTTCCCTCTCTTATCACTGACATTTCCAATGCATGGCTGCAGGAAAACTCTCCATGTAAAAGGACAAACATTTACCTGTTTTTCTAAAGGCTTTTCTTCATAACATTTTATGTTAGGATTAAGCATCACTCTAGTCTGAACTACTTGTTTTGATGAAAATACTTATATTTTCTTCCTACAAAACCCTGAATTTAAATATGCATGTTACAAATTGGAATTTCTACAAATCCTAATCAAAGTGTTTTGTGTCTTGAAAATAGTAAACCTTTGACTTAAATGTGCAAACCTCATGAGAAAACGTTTTCTGTAGGTTTACTGTCCAAAAACTAATTCATGTATTATAACAGTTAATCAGGAAAGACAGATGTTAAGATATCATGACATTTTTCATTCTTTCCTCTCTTTATGCCCTTAAACCATAGAATGAAAMATGTTTGTGGAACAGAAATTTTTTGTGTGTGGTCCTTGTCCTGTTGGCTCTTACTCACACTTGCTCCTTTCATTCTTTTTGTTGTGGGATTAAGAGCTTCTGTAGGAAGTTTTATACCACTCCCTTGAACCTCCTTCACTGTGGATGTGACATTTTCTTAGATTCTGTGCAGCCACCCATTATCAGGGTGCCCATCCAGCTGTCCTCAGATGCATCAAACCTTACTAATGCTGCCAGTGGGAAGTCTAATAAGAAAGAGGAATAAATACTGACAGAGTTAATTCAGGGTGTGCTATGTCTTTCTTTTCCCTCTAATGTGTGCTCAGGCAGTAGATTCAGTAAGTCACTGACAGCAATCAAACACCCAGATCCTGCTCAGTCACTAACTGGTGAGTGCAGCTCCTCAGTGCATACTTCAGGATTCAGTCACTCTTGACTTCCACTGGACCTAAAAGTTAAAAAACTTTTTATATATCTATTTCTATGTGTATCAGCTGCCATCCCAGTTGATTAGGGCAGCTGTTASACATAACTAGACATGAGCTATCACCACCACATTGCAGCCTCCTTGTTAGCACCAGCTGCACACTGGCAGCTGCTTCATGAGTGTGGCTGCAACTTCTATCATGAGCGTGGCTGCACCTTCTTTATAGCTGCCACCCCTGCAGGTAAGGGCTGAAGTTCTGGGGACTGATTTCTTCTCTTCTTGTTATACTTGATCTGTGGTAAGGATAGCTGCATCACTCCTTTCCTAAGATCCTTTTCCTCAGTCACAGAAATGTGGCAGTCTGTCTGATATGAAATGACCAGAATTTTTTATCTGGGGAAAATGTGACAAACTAGCACATTATGCCTCACTCCTGCCTACATCTGGCAAGAGGAGAGCTCTGGCTTAACTATCCCCATAAACTTGCTTTGTTGGACTGAAAATTTCACAGTGGAGATTTATGATGCAGTTCGTAAGGTAACGTGAATACTCAGCCGTTCAGAGAACTGTTGTTCAATAAAGGAGGTGTCTTCCAGTCTGTTCCACATCCTGCTCTTCTTCAGWTATGGTCACTGGGGTTACAGTGAGGTGGATAAAAGCAAACCAGATGATCACATAAGTATCTGAATTCTACTGTGCTGAACTTCTATCCATTAATTAGATTATACTAGGATACTCTTAATGAGATTTTCAGTTTTTTCTGTTTTTTCCTATGATAATGCTTTTATTTTTCAAAAGGCTAAAGTGAAAAATACCTCTGACAGGCTAGTGGTGAGCTGCTGGAGTTTATCAGAAGGTTAAACAAACTTAGGGATGGTAAAATAGAACAACATGCTAAAGAAGGTATATGAAACACTGAGTCTAACATTTAGCAAGACTGTCCGTTTTATAATTACACATTGCCAATAGTAAAAGAAACAAACCTTAGTATATTCTAATCAACTCAGAGTATTTATTTTTGTTAGTAATAAAAGTCATACAATCTTGTGGCAATATTAGTTTTTATTGGCTGATCAGTAACTAATGCACTCTTATCTCCTTGTAACTGTATGTTGACAGAGGTACAGAGTTGCTCAGCATTCCCAAATGAAAACTCTGCTGCCAGCCAACAGCAGGAGTCCAATTAGTGGCTTAGTAATGTTCCCTGAACAGTTTCCACTCTCATCTGAAGCTGCAGATTATTCACTTTTCTCAGTACTCTAATATTCTGAATATGTTACTCTTCAGAGGAATATCATGATCTCTGTAGCGCAGTCAAAGCTTGAGATTTGCTGATGGAGCTGTTCCTTTCGGGTTTCAGTTTTACAGATCTCTTCTGTGGGTTGGGATATCTCAGTAGCATTAAGACTGCAGTTTCATTCATGCAATCTGGATGATTTTTGTTCAAAATCTCAAAAAAAACCCCAACAACAACAACAAAAAAAAACCCAAAACCAAAAACAACCCAGACTGGGTGAGTCAGTAGTAAAACAGTGTACAGCTTTGTGGGCAGTATGAAGTTTAACTGAGTCCACCTCCCCCTCATGGGCTTTCACACTCTGCTCCCCTCYCACTTCTTTCCTCTGCACATGATTTCAAGATGCCCTGTTTCGAGTGTCAAGCCTTGGCAGTTGTGCCAGTATATTAGCTGTGTGAGATACATTCTATATGTGGGGCCGTACAACAAGTTTTATTGAAATTGATCTCTCTGGTCAAAAAGTGCCATTAATGTTCTTGTATTGAAACATAAACTGCAAAGCAACACAGCAATGTAACCTGCTGGTAGTGGTTATTTTCAAAGCATATCCAAATGCTAGTTAGGTGATTTGGGTTGGATTTCATCAGAAGATTGCAAGGTATTGACCATTAAGCTAAGGCATTTGTAGTGAATGCTTAATAATGAAGGTTTTCAGCCTTGTTTTTCAGTCGATTTTTTCCTAATCTCATTTGTTGTGCTGTGCTATGCTAATCATAAAATGCTTAATTAAGAAAATATTAAGAAAATAAATTGTATTTATTGTAATATTTTTTAAATTGTAACTACAGTTAAAATTTTACAACTTTACAATTTGTGGCTTTAATTGTAACTAGAGTTTAGTGCCATCATCATTCTGCCAAAGATCCCTACTAGAACTTATTTGTCCTCTTAGTGTGGAGTGACAACATGTTAGAGACAAATAGTTCTGATTTGCTAGATTTATCATTATAAAGTCATTATAAAATAAGGAAAAGGAAGGGAAAAAATCTTTTCATTCCAAATTAAAGTTTCTACTTCTACCTGGTCCTTGTTCATATTTTCCACAATACAAGAGGCATTACAGTCTCTTTAAGTAGGATAAAAAAACCTGTCTGCTATTTGGGCCAAGGATTTGGATGTTTATTAAATATGCTTTAGCAGAAAACATACTTTAAAAACACTAGATTTATCCAGATATTGTGAGATATTTTTGAAGAGCAGCAATACAAACTTCACCTTCAAGGTCACAAACTGGTGTTAAAACTTCCCACAGSGACCAGAAGAAGGGCTGTCTTTCTGCTTTAATCTTTCTCTGTTGTTTGTCACCAAGCAACTGAGGACCACTCAAAATGTTGCAGTTGCCTTTGGCAAATAATGCAGCACCACAGAAACCTGCGACCAAGCTGAGATGTCCCAAGGAGAGTCTAGGATAGCAGTGTTTCTAATACATAAATTAAATTTCCTCACCCATGCTTGGATATCATGGTGCAGTGCTCAGTTCTGCATACAAATAATTCTTGCAAAGTTATGCAGTTGTCCCTGAGATTAGATCCAGCACACGTTGCTTCAGCAATTTAGGACTGACCATTCCACGGGGTCAGGCAGTGACAGCTCAGTGATAACTTGTTTGAAGTATTTAATCTCTACATCATTGCTTCAGCAGCAGATTGACAGCAGATTGACAGAATTTTATTGCAGTTGGGGATATGGTTTTATTTAAATTGGAGAGTGGGAAGTAGAAGGCAATGGTCTGTGCACAGCTCTGGGAAACAGCAAGGAAACATGGAAAAGCAGATACTGCTGCACAGCAGATYAATTTTAACTCTACCAAGGACAGTAGTGACTTTATCCTTTCTTCTTTCTTGATACCATTGTGATTTAAAAAAAAAAAAACAAACTAAAAGTTGATTCCCGTATGAAAACATGAGAGAAGTTGTACCTGTCCCATGTTCAAAGCAGGGAAAGCTTTCCTAAGTGCTTCACTTCCCTCTGCTTGTAGCAAATGTGCATCTTCACGATGTGAGCTGATAAGTTCACATTGTGAAGAACTCCAAGGAGAAGGATAAATCAATGTTTTTTATCTTCATTTGCCTTCTCCCACTCACGTGATACACCTCTATTTACAGTGCTTAGGACTCAAAGTGAAAAGAAAATGTTTTATCAATTGAAAAACAATTCATATGGAACAGCTCCCTTGGAAWACCATAATAACGGCAAAACTGATTTCGAACCCAGTTTGGCAGACAAATCTGCATGACATCTTTAGTTTTTCTATATCTGCATGATATACTCAGTTTTGTTTTTCAAAATGGGCCATTTAGATGATGCTTGGAATGGGCTTATCTAGAGGTAGAGGCCAAAGTTAAAAAGAAAAGGAGATCTATTTAATGAAAGGCCTTCAGGTTTTAAGGGCAGACAAAACCTCTGCGAGGGGCTACAAGATGAACGATGGTCAGGGGTTTTTCAGGCAGATATGAGTTTTGTCTTTTTGCATACCAGGGGTTAATTCTCCAATTATATCTTCAAGYAATGAAGACATACACCTCCAGTTCGCTTCCTCCCCCTCCACAATTCATTTTTTGTTTATACTTTTGAGGCTGAGGCAGAGGGTATCCTTGGTTCTCAGGCTTACGAGGATTGTTTTGTCTGTCCAAAATGCATGGAGATTTTACTAACACTCTATATGGAGTTCAGAGTTGTACACTAATGCAGTACAGCATCTGAAAAATATAAAAGCTAAAATCTTAAGGCTTGGAGATGTGCACTAAACAAGAAAATGAACATCTGTCACCACCCCATCTGTCATGAGTGGTTGTTGTTTTTTCCTATTGTTCCTGGAGGGGAAAATCTCTGTAACAAATCCATATTAACTGAACATATTAAATTCTTACTTTGATATGTGTGTACATTAGAAGAAGCAAAGTGTACTAAAGAAAGCAAAAATAAAGCAAAAGCATGAAGTAAATTCTGCTTCAAAATAATTCTGAAGAAAGAACAAGACTCAAGCAATTTCTTTTGCTGGTCAGTGAGAGGAGCCTGTGCATTACAGCTCACTTGTTACAAGCAAGGAAGGAGCAGAACTGACTGTTAGAGCCTCTGGGAGAAAGGGAGAGAGCAAAATATGAGCCAGGCAGAATGGATGGGAATGCAAACCTTCCATTGATGTAATATTTAGCATTAGTCCTTTCAGTATAACAGAGCTGTGTGTTACAGCCTCTGGGAGAAAGAGAGAGAACAAAATATGAACTAGCCAGAATGGACAGCAATGCAAACCATCCTTTGATTTAATATTTAGTGTCAGTCCTTTTGGTTTTGCTTGCTTGGAGAGAATCAGCAAACACACCATTAAGGCTCAATGACAAGAAATCTGCACCTGCAATTAAAAAAAAAAAAAAAAAAAAAAAAAAAAAAAGAGAAAAGAAAAAAGAAATATATAKATTAAAATAGTTTATGTAAGCCGTGCTAAAGTTAAGAAAAATAATAAATATTTAATTTAATATATATACAAACATTATATAGCTATATATAACATATAAATTTTGTATTATATTTTTTGATTAATAAATTGAAATTAGCCATTTTAGCCTCTCTCCTTATTTAGTACATCCTTTTTAATCTACATATTCCTGAGCTTTTAAACTAAAAATGCTCAATTCTTTGCATACAAGTTAAAGTTATAATTCCAAGTAGATTTAGACATTTCCTTCATAGATCAAAGAAAATCAGTATTGGTAGTTCATCTAAAATGGGATGCTTATTCAGTTTTTATAATCTTCTCAGGGTTTTGTTGTCTATGCATATTTGAGTGAGTAGATTACAAAATATAGAGAAGTAACTAAGAATGATTAGGAAATGTTGCCTCTAGCAACTCAAACAATACCTGTTCAGAGAGCTTTATATTCTGAAAGTCATGGGTGTTTAAAATGACTTTACAGTCTCCATGGAAACTCTACTAAGTTAGTTACTGCAGTCACAGTTTAAATATATAAACAAAAGCAAGATCTAGAGGGAAAGTCTGCATTTATCTGACGTTGTTAAAGGGCTTTTCATAGTGTCACCATTGTAAACCAGTCTTCCAATCCAATGGGCCACTAAAAATCTAAAACCTAATCTTTTTCTCACATTTAAGTTGAGATTTAAAACTTTAAATAGTTAATTAGGTGTCTTCAATTTTCTTTCCCCAATGAGAGAACTCTCAGGACCCGTATTTTCAAGAAGTTTGGGATATGTTGCAAGCTGTTTTATGAGACTGTCTAAACAGCAAGCTTTGAGCTAAAGCTGAGTTTGTGTTAATTCCAGTTCTATTCTCTCGTTCTGAATAAAGTCATACAAGGAAATCTATTCAGACCTTACAAGAGCTTTATTTGAAGTATCCCAGGAGGAAGAAGGGAACTGTGGAAGAGAGTGACAAAACTGTGATTCTCTTTAAGATTCCAAAAAGTGATGCCGACCTACTCAGCAAACAGGGAGTGCAGACAGAGAAAGTTAGTGGTCTGAGGCCCTGTCTCCTTTTTGGAGATGGAAAAATCCCAAATGAACGGAAAGGAAGTTTTTAAAGGAGGCATCTGAAAAAAGACATAGGTCCTCTAAGTCAGCCAAGGAGAAGCAAAGATGTTTGTCCAGAGTGGTAGTTATGTTAGTGGTAGTTATGTAGGGGGGGGTTTGTTTGGTTTTTTTTGGGGGGTTGGGGTTTTTTTTGTGGTTTTTGTTTTGTTTTGTTTGGGTTTTTTTTGTAGAGAAGAACTGGAATGCAATCAGACATCCTTCTGAGCTTTCCTCAAGCCAGGTTCTGCAGCAGGTGAAGGGCAGAAATTCTTGCTGAGGGCCACAGTACTTGCAATGGAAAGGGGATCACACATCTGTGGGAGATATTGCAAGGACCTGTGGGAAGCAGAAAATGCCATTAATCAGAGGGAGTTGAGTGACAGCTGTGGAATGAGGCAGTTTGAGCACCCACTGTGACTGGGATGAAGCAGGTGGGCTCACACACTAAAATCACTGGGGAATGGTTGCTGGAAGCATATATACATTTTTTTTTTTTTTTTTTTTTTCGGTTATTCATCTTTATTTAATTAATGCATCCGTTCATGCTGATTTCCCTCCTTAGTCTCTACTGCATCAATTTAAAAATAATTTTTCATTGTTTTCTGGCTATCTTCCAGATTCTCTGTTTTTGTTGGTATTAGTTTTTCACCTGAGTCCAGAGCACTTCTCTTCTTGAGAAGCATCTTCCAAAAATGGGGTTTATCCCTTCCTCACTTAATTGATGAAAGACTATGTGGGAGGAGGCAAAGGAGGAAMGAAAAAGGCTTTTGCTAGGAAGAAGAATGCTGAAGACTGTGAAAACTTACTTCATAAACTAGAAGTAGATTTTTATAATATGTTTAAACAAGTCTTGAAATTGTTCTGGCTTCACTTAGAGTCTGCCAGTGCCTACTCGTGAACACACATATTGCTGGAAAGTTTCTGACACAKATTTTTAGCATTTCAGTCTGGGTTTTTTTTAATAATAAATTGCCGAAATTTACTTTTCTAACTGCAAAGATTATCTTGAAAACTTATTATTAATTATCAATGCAAGAAACAATGCAAGAGAAGACCAAACTAGAGTATTTCAATATTGATCTGGTATGTTCATACCACAAAGCAAAAGCTGATAATGACAGTCCTTTCTCCACAAAATTGTTTCCCGGGCACTGACTGCTAGTAGGCACTTTCAAAGCACTCTCAGCTCCAAACAAAAGAGACCTGTGTTATCCCAGAAGTGCAGGAATGGCTTGGAAAAGCATGGCAATCCCCAGTTGTATGGGCAGCTGCCTGCTGTAGGAACGCTGTCAGCTCTTCTCCCTGGGCAATAATAACCCACACTGCTCTGAAGAAACAGTTTCAAGTACTAGTGTTCATCCCATGAGTTACTGAAAGGTGATGAGCACAAAGGCTTGTRTGTAGCTTAGTTCAGTTTAAATTTCCATGAGGTGTGCAAAGTGAGGACACAGCTGGACACTGTCTTCTCTAGCCCATTGTCCTATATAGAGGAAATGTTTAAGTTTGCTTTTATACCTTCCAGACTAAAGCTTCCTCACCTGGACCTATCTTATTCCCTAGGCACAGAAAGAGATTGTTAGCTTCTCTTTCAGCTCAGCCAGACAGAAAGAACTGAGGCAGTGTTTTGAAGTGTAAAGTTGCACTGTATGCACATGTTGGATTAAGATGCTATTGTAGCACCCCACAAATTGCACAGATCGCTGTCAGAACTTTATTTCCTTCTGGYGTGCTGTAGYCCTGGTTTCGTGCCTGAGATGTTTTGGTTTTCTGAAATTCTTTTCCCAGGGAATTTTCTCTAAACAAGAGARGTGTTTTTGTAAACTGTACTTTGTTTTCATTCCTTTTTCTAGGAGAGACTTCTGCTTAATATCCCTCTGGTCTGACCAGAGTGAGTGAAGAGGTTTGTTCTTTTGTCACCAATCAAGTTGGTCTGTGTAAAATAATATATAAGGGAGACACATYACAAAAATAAAGGAGTCATTTTCTGCCTTCTGAAGTTCGGAGTCTGGGTCGTTGTGGTGTAGAACAGTGTCAGTGTGCAGTATTCTCACCAATACATAGTATATTGAAACCAGTTTATGGCTTTATTTAATAAATATGTTGGAGAAAATGAATAAAAATTAAGCTTTACAAGCTGCAAGGCATGTCAAGGTGGACTAAATGTAGACTGATTCTTGTTTAGTAGAATGATGATTGCCTTATTCTGTGATGTCTATACATGTATAGTATGTTTCTATATTTTCTATGCTTATTCACCTTTTTAATAGTCAAGCAGAGTCAACACTGATTTCTTCTACACTTGGACTGACTTGGACTAAAATCTTGATTTAAATTCTTCAAAAAAAGAATAATTTTCTAGTAGTAAAAGCCATAAGGGACAGCATGATAAAGTAACTATTTTGATATTTGAATATATCTAAAGTTGTTTTTTTTTTTTTTATTAAGGATTACTCATATTACTATTAACTAAAAACTCACAGAAAAGAGGCACTGCTTTCTTATGTGGTAATACTTCAGCAGAAGAAAAAATTCAGTACATTCTGCATGAGAATTCTGGGAAGGAAAGAACTTAATAACAAAAATGTTCAGATTCACTTTTCAGCATTATTAAGTCAATCATTAAATACAGATTTCATAACCTCCATTTTTTTATTGTATTGGTTTTTGGAGTCTTTTGTTTATGCTGAAGGCATTGTTGCACATTCCAAGGTTGACTTAATTGAAAATTATTGATTCATTACATTGGTTACTCTGCTTTGATTATTTTTTCTTTTTCACAGTTATGGCCAGTTCCATACACATAAAAACCTGGTGTAGAGAGAGCTGAAGTCCTCCACACTTAAAAATCAGGTCCTAAATATCTTTTGCTTTTACTTTTCAGCTATAACTAAGCCCATCAATGAGAATCAGCCAATCCTTCTTAACTGAGTGCCTGAAAAATATGAATGCCTGGAATATTACTTATTTAATAATTAGCATGTAATCAGCATTTTTAGCATTTCCTTTGATTGCATTTAATGATTTATTATTTTTAATTTAATTCTGAATTTATAAAAAACCTCAGGAAACTAAGGAAATTAAAGGAGAGGATTTCTGTAAAGAATGTGTACATACCTTACCATGAAGTATGTCATTTGCTTCTGAGCCCAAGCAGTGAAGTCTACTGGGAATGTCCTCTGGTTTTGTTYAGCATCTAAAGCAAGAGGGAAATGGGGGTGGGGTGAGGAGAAGCAAAAGACATGAAAAACTTGAAATGGGATCTTTGCTGTTGTATCAGGTGGCTATTTTCTTGTGGKTTTTTTCTGATTAATTTCTATTCACATAAGGGGTGTAAAACAAGGATATTTAGTGGATGAAGATTGTTTGGTTGGGCTCTGGATTTAGGGAAGGTGGCCATACAATAAAGAAGAAAAAAGCCTGACTGCAAAATAAGAGGCCCAGATTAAATGTCTAAAGAATGAGAGTGGGGGGTGGCTTGTGCATCAAGAGTGAGAATAGTGAGAACTGTACTTAAGAAGGATAGGAAAAACATAGTAAGGATCTCTTTTGAAGAAAGAAAAATAAGAAATAAAGTTGTTCTGGTGGACTTTCATCAGGGCAGCAGCACTGCCTGTTCTCGTTCCAGACACTCCCCACTTTGTGAAACCCCCATGTCCGCAGGGATGTCTGACAAGCAATGCACATTTTGTCCATTTATGCACCTTTTGCTCACTGTGATGCAAAAGGACAGTGCTGCTCGACCTGCAGGCCAGGGACAATTTTAAGCCAGAGCAAACTGTCGTATTTAGACGCCACAAGAGTTTTTCTGCTCAGCCAGGGCAATGCCAGGACTGGTCAAGCTTCCTGGACTGGCAGCATCCTTGATGCCACCMCTAGAAGTTTAGACCTCCATGGAGTGAGGTTTAATAATAAATCAAAATGTGGATGAATTCCAGAAAAATTATTAAAAAAAATGTAATGAGTAATGTTCAGAGAAAAAAAAAAGTCAGCTATAAAACTGTGGAAACAAAAAGGAAAGATAAAATACACAAATATAAGCTAGTGGCACAACAAACACTGGAGAGTACATTGTGCAAAACGCATCCAAACATTTGGTGTCTTACCCACATTAAGGAGAGAGACACTGGGTTTTAAAGCATCTAGGAAAACTACAGCCAGCATGTTACTTTTCATGGTAATCAAAAGAATGTGGCCACATTCCTTCCACAAGCTTAAGACTTAGGTCATTTGTAGATCAGCATCAGTACTGTTCAATTTTGTGGCTATACCTCACTGTTGTGAATGAGTGTGATGTGAATGATGCAAGAAATGCATCCAGAGTGWTTCACTGTTATTTTGAAATATGACTGTTAAAGGAGTACTTGGAAAATTAGCAGTGGAACACCATTTTTCAGTATCTGGAATTGAGGAAATAATTTGGTTTCAACTATTCAGCTTAAGTAAGTCTGCTTTTGATGTGCAGCCTGTGCAGTATCACTTTTCCTTGATACACTTCAACATAATTTTTTATGTCGTTGATCTGTACTGAGCTATGAGGCAAAAAAAATTCTAGGGAAGAATGGATTCAGAAGCATTAAAAAATTTTCTTTTTTAGATAAAATGCATACACCATTGACAGATGTTCTGGGAAATAAAGCATTAATATTCAGTGAGACATTTAATTAGAGTAATAGAAGCATATGAGAATGAGGGCTCTAAAATATAGTGCTTATGCTTATATGTCAATATAAAAGGAAAAGCAAACAATTGAACTTTGRGACATTATGAACTGCAAAGAGATTATAGCCTAATTGTTGACACTTTTTCCATATGAATGATTTTTATGATGGATTTTCAAACCCTTTTGTAAGAGTGTCAATAATTATCTGGTCTGAACCCAGTACACACTGAAGAAGGACAAAGAAATAAATGCTTTGATAATAACCTTAAGCTGTGCTCTGCCAGATATGTGCCCACTGTTTTAAAGACAGGTGGGTCCCTGTGCACAGATAGGGAGTACATCCTATTAGACCATCAGCTGGATACATCACTGGGCTGGGGAAGTTCTAATTCTGTGGCCAGATGGGAAAAAAAAAAAAAGTATAGTCTGTGTAAGAATTTTTATACCTCCAAAAGAATATTGTTACTCAAGTAAGCTCTGAAGGGAAGATGGGGGAGGGGTTGGTGTGAAATTTCGGAATGAAATAAATATTTTGTTCTCTCTAGAARCTGGAAACACTTTTTGGTGAAAGGGATTGTGTGGCTTGCAAAGGACTCCATTTTGTTTTGTTTCCATAGACTGAGGTTCAGAAATACCTTTTTTTGCATTTTAAATGTTTTCAGACCCTTACCTTTACAGCCAAAATTATCCCCTTTTTTWAAAAAATGCATGTAATATCACAATCTCAAAAGCAAATATTTAGAAGGAAATGCTGAGTTTTATGATATTTTTAAAGAGAATGTGCAAAAATATAACCTTTAATRTATTTCCTAGCAAGAAACATACCCTATCACAAACAAATCCATCTCTTCTCCCTGGAAGTTACTAAAAAATATATGGCTTCAGAAAATATGATGTATATGATAACCTTAACAATGACTCTTAAGATTATGTTATCATTAGATACGATGATATGAAGCAACTTTATGCAGTTTGCAATTATTTCCTTCACTCAACAGGTCCAGTTAAATTTAAATTGATGAGTTCTTTTGCTTTGTCTTCTTGCCTTGGTTGGAAAGCTTGGGCTTTCCATGATGCCAAGGAATATAGAATAAATGAACCCAAAATTGTTTGTACCAGACAATTGATGTACACACCAGGCAGGCAATCTGACTGCTTCTGGGATTCTGCCTTGCATTGTATTGTTTAGACATCCAGGCTATCTAGGAGGTTCCCTAAAATACTAACACATGATCCTGTACACATGCTCTCCATCTGTATTTGTGTGTTTATCAACCTTMCAATAATGATCCTTTTTCCGTTTTYCTATATCCTGAAATTTMATAGAATATGATGAGAAAGTTAGATTGATTTAGTTACTGTTACCCTTCTGCTATTAATGCACTGAATTCAAGGTCTTCACAGATCTGACTGCCAGTTGTATTAGGCTTCATGAAAAAATGCCATGTAAAATGTCAATTCTCACAAAAATAAAACAAACCTTTGGAGCTGAGGTGGTATGGAGGAAAAAATGAAGCTAAACATCTGCACTTATCTCAGGAACTCTATCTGTAGTTTCAAGTTTTGTAATGGGACACAGAGTGACTGTTTCCATAAACATTTTTTTACCTGTATTAATTAAGCAGTTATTTGAAAGAAGATAATATATTGATCACAATGTTTTTAGTGTTGAGGCGATGCCATCCTTCTTCACTTTTTTTTTTTTTTTCCTGTTCTCAACTATTTTTCTTACTTCAAAGGCTTAGAGGTATAGAGGAAACAGAGCAATATATTAATCAGTAAATAAAGATTCAGTGTTGATAGGAAGACTTTTTTCTATAAACTTTGCAYATATAGTTCCACCTTACATTCATACAGCAGTTGGAAATAGGTCAACAGTGAGCATCTTGTTGTTTGATGGAAGAATTCAAACCTGTTTCCAAGGTAACCAATCCCATCCTCTACAAATCTCTGCTGTTCTTYTACCTGTTTTGTGAAGCTGAGTGCCTTTTTCATTTCTGGAGGTATAGCTTGAACTTGAACACACACATGTATGCACACACCACATGTTGCTTTGTTTCCACTGTGATGAAGGAGACAACAAAAGTAAATAGAAGTTGGTTAATATTTAAACTGCTAATGCAGGTGTCTCAGTAGCACATTCATGGAGCTTTTGTAAGTGGTGCCAAGCAGCCCTTGAGCAAACAGCTTTTACAGGAATGGCAGATTAATTTTGGATGAATTTCTGGGTACCTGGGTATCAGGTCATTATTGTCCCCTTTGTTCTATGCTYTCTACACAGACTAGGAAGGATACTSTATTCTGTGRAGAGTAATGAGGATGTGTCAATAGAGGCAAATGATATTCAGTAATACCATTTAATGCATAAACTGCCATGTGTTAGGAAGTTGCTCCACACATCTGCATGTAAAGACAGAACACTTAYTGTAGCAAGTTTTCTTTGTACATTCCAAGTCCATCTACACACATTAAAACATTTTCTGCAAAAGTTCAGAAAGATAATTTTTTTGTCTTAAAGTTACGTTTTCTTTTGAGACAGTAAGTCTTGAGAGGATTGGAACACAAAATATATGGCAGTAGAACATAGAAGAGTACAGAGGAAAGGAAAGGTGTCAGACACTGAAAAACTTTCAGCAAAAATATCTGCTTTTATCTGGAAAAAAACGATGAACACAATACCTGACTGAGGACATTCTGAATATTACCACTATTTGCAAAAAAGCATATTCAACTTTATTTTTCTTTTCCCTTATTATTTACATATTGACCACACAGGCAGTTTAGAGTTTCCTAAATGGATGACAGAGTAAAGTAAAACAAATTGCTGCAAGATGAAAACTGCTCCTGCACTCAATCAATAGGAGATRTATCAACTCTACAGCTGTTTTTTAATGGAAGACTTAATAATGATATAGAACATTTTTGGTCTACTAATCTATTAATCATAACATATACTAGTATTAATCCAAGAATGTCTATCTGTCTCCAGTTATTGCTAATACACTTCCCTGAAGCATGATACACACTTTTAATTTAGCTTTTGGAAATTTAATTTGTTAACTGAAATGTGACCAATTGTATCACCTAGATAAATAAGCTTAGACTCCCTGTGACAGGGTGTCTCAAATGAAGAAAACAGGCAATTCACTACATTCAATTCTACAACTACATGAGTGAATACACTGTTCTTCCATGCCCTGCATTGAGGTTGTAACACCAAGGATATTCTTAAGCTTCAGTTTGAGTGTCCTGGTTCCAGCCAGGAACTTTTTTTTGCAGTTGCCAAGAGGGGCATAGCTGAGACATGGAATTTATTCTGTACCAGCTCAGGTCATTGCTGGGGGAGTCTCTTCTGGGGGAGAAGGGATTTTGGTTGGGTTTTTTCCCAGGGAATTTGTTTATTTTCTTATACCCTCTGTCATTATTATTGTTGTTCCTGTTCATTTTCTCATCTCATTTCTGTTTCCAGTAAATTGCTCTTATCTCACTCCGTAACCTTTGCCTTTTATGTCTCCAATTCCCAACCCCATYCCACTGCAAAACAAAGCAGGAGGTGAAGGGATGCCAGAGACTGTGGTGTGTACTTCTGGAGAGTCTCAGTGAGGGCACTGAACCTAAACCACAGCAGAGAGGAAATTATGATTACTTTTCTATTGACAGAATTAGGAGCAGAAAGCCACTGCCATAAGTAAACATCAAGACCTGGTATTGTTTTGGGTGACTCTTCAGAAGCATTTACCTCTGTAATGGGAGAGCAGAGTTTCACTGCAAGGTGTGCAGTTCAAGGAGAGGCAGTGAAGTTAATGCATGTTCATTTTATAAAAAAATCACATTTCTCGGCCTCTTCTGAAAAATGTCTTTTACCAGTCAGCATGAAACATAACTGCCTATATTATCGGGAATGCAAATTCCAACATTTTTCATAGGCATATTTATTTTAAATTATTTATTTTGCAAATTTATTTAATTAAAGCTGTTATATAGCCATGGCCTCTTTCCATCTTGTCTAATGGCCTTACCCATTTTGGCCACAGCACAYATGGTGTTATTTCAAAAATTGCTCATTATCTTGGTCAGATAGAAAAATGCATTTTATGTTCAGTAAATTCCTCTTTTAGAGAAGTTTTGCTGCTTACCAGTAAACATTTCTGTTGGTAAGTACTCAGGTCACTGCTGGATGGGGTTTTTTTCATTTTTGATATCTATTTATATTTCTAGTCCGAAGTTAATTTTTAATTTGCTCATGTCTAGCATCTTCAAGCTCTTAAAAGGCCATTTACTTTCTGTAGGTGTTGCATATTAGTCAACATTCATTTGCCTTTGATGCTTCAGACCTATGCAAACTTAGATGATTAACCAATATCATGTGCTTTTTTTTTTAATAGTAGTATCAATCTCCTAACTTTGAATCTCTCTTAATTTAGGTTTTAGTTCAAGCCTGTCACCAAGTTTCTATGATAATCTGATAAGGGGAACAAGAACCTGGGAGGGTTTATAGTGATTGTACAGTGGATTGGACTACTGTCTTTGCTTTGACTGAGGATTGAACTGTGCCTTTGCTTCGACTGGGGAAGGACTCAGAGCACTTCAATTACACTGGATGTCTGGGCTTTCAGATGCTGAAGTTAAAAGTACTTAATTCTAGACTTCTCGTATTTTGTTTTGGATTTAGGATTGCTGAGAGCTCCATGTAAGAAAACTGTAGACATTCAGGATGAAAATATCCATCTGAGGCCACTTTTTTTTTTTTTAAATCCATTGGCATTTTTTAAAATGTCTTAGAGTATTCTCTGCTGTTATTTCATCTACAATAATTTCTAAATTCAGATTATAATCTAAGATTATAATCCTTTATTATTTTTCCCAAGATTCTAATCCTTTGTTCTATCTTGTTTCTGTCCTCTATAATCTCCTAATTTGTCTCCAAACTTTGAAATTAAAATGTAGCAAAAGTCCAGAAAATGCTAAGTAGAATGGATAATCCTTCTTCTTTATTATGCCTTTTAATTCTGTCAGGCATCAGATTTGTATTTTCACTTTGTAACCCACAATCAGTTTTTGGTCAGTGCATCCGCAGTCTCCTTTTCTTTAGAAACATCATCTAGCCAGTTATCTCAAAGCTCATATTTATGCATTTTCTCTCTTTTTCCAGAAGGTAGCACCTTGCACTCACTTGTGTTAAATTCCATCTCACAGATTTCAGATTGCTCCATCAGTCTAACAAAACCCCTTAGAATTCTGATCCTGCCCACTGAAATTCTTGCAGGTACTTCCCTCCAGCATCATCTCTATGGAATTAATCAGTGTATTTCCTATTTTGTCATCCAGATCATTAATACAACAAARGGAATTGACAGGCCATGTTTATAGAGTGCCTTTCTAGCTTCAGTGAATCATTTCTAGCTAACCTGACAGCAAGTTTCAAATTTTAAATTTAATTTAATTTCTTTTAATTTTATTTTTTTTTCAGAATATTCTCTACATGTTTACTTTGCTGGTATGCAGAACATTCATTTTACATATTAATCTCACTAAAATCAAGAGGAATCTCAGTCATCTCCTCCCCTATACCTGCCAGGTTATTTAGGCTATGAGTGAAAGCAACAAAATTGGCCTGGACAGTCTTTATTATTGATATGGCAATGTCAGTAGCACTCTTCAGGTGTTTCATATTTCCAGGCATTAAATGGAATTATTTGCCTGTAATTCCTCAGTTTCTGCTTTTAATTTTTTTTTTAACATGATTTCTCTGCATTCCTATGTTTAAATTCTTGGGTGCATACTGTAGAAGTGCTCAAAGTTAATAGCTAATAATTTAGAGATCACTTCAAMAAGTACCTTAATGCCTTAAAAAGAATTGTGCTTTATTGACTTAAATATGTCTGTAAATATCCTGGACATTCATTAACATCTTTGCTGTTTTGACATAAATTTCTCTCCTGTTATTAATATTGTATTATGCATGAAAATTAGTCTTTATTTTAAAGAATAAGTATCAAGTACAATATATTGAACGCTTGGGATTCATCAGGCTATCAGTATAGATGAGTTTCTRCTTATTTCTAATATATATATAGATTTTTTTTTAATGCTTCCCCCCTTCCCAAAGCTACTCATAGCTTTGTTCCATGGAAAACACCTTTCTGCTTATCGCCAATCACTTGAAGGTAGTTATTGTGTGGATATATCCTACTTTTTGGCTATTCTGGAAAACAAATTGGGGAGCCAAGCACTTTTATTTAGGTACACCAGAATGCCCATGATGCACTGTGTAAATAAGAACAATTTAATGTCTTTAGAGACATAAATGGCAACTGTGTGCTGTATTTAATTTCCCAATTTACAACTGTTTGCCTGAGAGTCTGAGAATTGCCTCATCTGTTATTTTGTTAAACAATATGCAATTTTTACTGTAAAAAGATCCTATACACTAAATCTTAGACTCATAGGATGGATTGGATTGGAAGGAAGCTTGAAAAACATCTAGTTCACACTGTCCTCTGTGGACAGGAATGCCTTCCACTAGATCAGGTTGTTTAGAGCTCCATCCAGCCTAGCCATCCATTTCCAGGGATGGAACATCCACAACTTCTGTGTGTGTCTCACCACCCTTCCAGTGAAATTTCTTCCTAATATCTTATCTAAACCCACTTTCTTTCAGTTTTAAGCCATTCCCCTGTGTCCTGTTWCTACATGCTCTTGTAAAGAGTCCCTCTCCATCTTCCTTGTAAGCTCCTTTCTGCTGTTGGAAGGCCAGAATTAGGACGTCCTGAAGCCATCTCTTTTCCAGGCTGTACTGTCGTGATGTACAAACTCATCTCTCTCAGCCCTTCCTCATAGGAGAGGTGATCCATCCCTCTACATCAATATAGTGTCCTCCCCTGGATTTGCTCCAGCATTTCCAACAGAACTGTGCTGGGAGCTCCAGAGCTGATGCAGCACTGCAGGTGTGGTCTCAGCAGAGCAGAGCAGAGGGGCAGGATTCCTTCCCTGGCCCTGCTGCTCACACTGCTCTGGATGCAGCCCAGGACACGTTTGGCTCTCTGGGCTGTGAGTGCCCATGGCTGGGTCATGTCCAGCCTCTGTACTCCCTCTGATAAACAAGAAGAGAACTGGTTACATATATGGAAGAGGCTGAGACAGTCAGTGAATTCTTCACCCCAGTCTTCACCGGCAGTCAGGCTTCCCACGTCTCTCAAGTTCCTGAGCTGGGGGAGTCCCTCTCAGTCTAAGGGAAAGACAGCTTTGGTTCCAGTTGATAAAACTGAATGACTACAAGGACACAGGCCCCACATCCCAGAGTTCTGAGGCAACTCTGATGATCTTGTTGATGATGTTGCAGAGCCACTCTCCCTCATACTTGAAAAGTCACAGCATTGAAGGGATGTCCCTGGAGACCAGAAAAAAAGTTTATGAAAAATGAAGAATAGAAAATCCAGGGAGCTACAGAGCAGTGAGCCTCAACTCTGTGCCTGGGAAGATCATAAAGCAGGTCCTCACGGAAGCAATGTTAAGAAACATAGAGAACAATCTGAGGCAGAGATCTGAGACAGCCAACACCGCTTCACTAAAGGAAATTTGTGTCTGACAAATTTGGGGGCCTTCCATGATGGAGTGACTGCAATGATCAGCAAGTGAAGACTGACAGATGTCATCTACCTAGCCTTCCATAAGTCCTTTGACACAGTCACATACAACATTGTGATCTCCAAACTGGAGAGATATGGATCTGAAGGGTGATTTATTTCACGGATAAGGAATTGGCTGGTTGGACAGAGCCAGAGAGCCACAGTCTTTGGCTTTGCGTCTGGGTGGTGGCCAGTGATGGGTGATATCCCTCAGGGATATCTTGGGACCAGGACCCTTTGGTGTCTTTATCAAGGACACAGACAGTGGGATTAAGTGCACCTGCAAGTTTGTAGATTACAGAAGCTGAGCAGTGCTGGTGATTATACTGGTTTAGGGTAAATCTGGGAGGAAACCTCCTAAGGGGCACTCCCTCCCCTCCCCCAAACCGGTTCAGAAAAAAAACCTCCTCAGAGAGAAGTGGAAWGAACCCTGTTTATTAAACAGACAAAGCACTCCCCGGCACAATAAATTGAACAATACCTGATGACAAGAACTTCGTGCCGCTCTGGAGATGTGACAGATTTAGGAAAGAAGTCCGTCCTRTAGGTGATTGCTCTGTCTCAGTCCTTCTGGTGCTGGGAAATGTTGCTGCACAGATCTTGGTGAGTTCCAGATGCAAGCCACCACAGTGCTCCCCCAGGTCCTCAGTCCAGAGAGATTTTAACAGTTCCAAGGGAAGGTGGAAAAAAAAAAAGGAAAAAAACCCAGGAGGAGATGGCAAAAAGCAAAGTTTCTCCCCC
Organism: Mixornis gularis; assembly: GCA_003546035.1. Lineage (NCBI taxonomy): Eukaryota > Metazoa > Chordata > Aves > Passeriformes > Timaliidae > Mixornis > Mixornis gularis. The sequence goes on along the minus strand of QVAJ01000041.1, from coordinate 4,561,940 downwards.
ATCTGCTAGCTACACACTAACTAACTAACTCCTAAAAAAAAAAAAAAAGAACTCTCCATCCCTCACCGTGTGTTGCTGAATCCGACTCTCAAGGCCAACCAGCRGAAGAGGGTTTCTGAAAACAAASTGTGTGCCTCTCCCTTTCCCCGGCTCCCAGACCCAACACCAAAGGCACACAGGGCAATATCCAACACAAACCCAACAGACAATTTGGGATACAACATCACAACATCACCCCAGGACAGTGACACAGAAGGACAGGTTGCCATCCAGAATAGTGGACACACAAAGACCTCATAAAGTTCAACAAGGCCAAGAGTAAGTTCCTGCACCCAGGGCAGGGTGCAAACCCAGACATGAGTAGAGAGTGGAGAAGAATTGATTGAGACCAGCCCTGAGGAAGACATTGGGATTCTTGCAGCTGAAAAGCTGGACATGACCCAGAAATATCCATTCGCAGACAAGAAAGCCAATTGTGTCTTGAGCTGCATCCAGAGCAATGTGGCCATCAGGGCAAGGGAGAGGATTCTGCCTCTCTGCTCTGCTCTGCTGAGACCCCACTTTGAGTCCTAACTCCACTTCTGGAGCCCTCAATATAAGAAAGCCATGGATCTGTTGGAACAGCCCAGAGGAGGACCACAAAAATGTTCAGGGGCTGAAGCAGCTCTCCTATGAGGACAGGATGAGAGCTGGGCTTGTTGATCCTTGAGAAGAGAAGGCTCCAGCAAGACCTTTTGGCAACTTCCAGTACATAAAGAGGGCTTAWAAAAGCACMGTAGAGCAACTTTTTACATGGGCATATAGTGACTGGACAAGGAGATATGAATCTAGAATAGAAGAGGGAAGATTTCGATATTAGGTGGAAATACATTACCATGAACATGGTGAGACATTGGAACAGGTTGTTCAGGGACGTTGTGGATGTCCCATTCCTGGAAGTGTTGGATCAGGTTTGGAGCAACCTCAACCTTTGATGTAGTGAAAGATGTCCCTGCCCATGGCAGAGCAGTTGGAACTATTTTAAAATATTTTTAAGGCCCCTTGCAACCCAAGCCATTCTATGATACCAYAGTTCTTTGCATAATTAGAATAATTATTCTAATTCTATTATCCATACTGCAAAACATGGAGATCTGACCAAATCCTTCATTTTTATACAAAACCACCAAAATTGCCAGCATGCACAGGGAATAGTACAAGTGRTATTGTAATTGTGATGATCTAAAGACATAAGTAGAAAGACATCAATATGCAAAGGTGTTAATTTTATTGAGTCAGTGTATTTAAAAAAAACAGAGAAGACTTTRGATTGCCTTGAATAGTCTGAAGTCAAGCCACAGTGAGGTAGAGTATAAATGCACAATATGTTTAAAATGGTATRTTTAAAATGCACAATGTTGTTACAAATATTTATGTAGGGAAGGGTTGTTGGGCTGGAAAAACCCAAAACATACTTTGTCTGCTTACATAGCAATTAGATCAGAAGGACCTTTTCCCCCCTATATATTTGGTTTTGCTGTAAATATGTTAATAGTGTTCTAGCACTGAACAAGTCCCTGCAGGATGTATACTGCTGTTTCTCTGACCCCACAGTTACCTAGGAGAAATGGCTAAAGAAGGCACAGATTAACCTCATGAGTTGTTCAAGCTCTCCTWCATAACATCTTCAGAGAGCAACATGTTTCTGCCATGCATGGATTCAAAGACTATTAAACATCCTTTTCTATTAATCTATGTTTATTTGCAAAATTGTACCTTTCATGTTTTGGTTTTTTGTAAGAACTTGGCTGTAGGAGGGTTGAAAATATCCCTATTACCTATATTTGTCAGAAAACCTTGGTTTACTTAATTAGGTACCCAAGTAGACATCCACTTTTTGTATGGCAATTGGTATCAGATTTAATTGGAAAATTACATGTTGAGCATGAATAAAAGTATTCATTCCGTGTAAAATGCTGAAGTCTGAAAAAATATTTTAAATACTCTTTTTTCTTTGAAGCCTACAAATTTATAAGTCTTATATGATTTTCTTGGATAAAATTATTGTTTTTTGGCTTCCATCTGCTACATTGAAATAATTTTTTTTTTTGTTATTTCCATCCATCAGTTACAACAAGATTAATAAAGACTTCTGACTTGTGCTCATGTGCCCTAAACTGGACATCATTCTGTCTTGCAGCTAAGACACCTGAAACCCTAGAGCAGTCTTTCATCCAAGTACCAGGCAGCTGCATTCTACTCAGTTATTCATAACCCTGTAAAGCAGCAGAATAATTTTTTGGTACATTTTGAAAACTGGAAACGTAGCTGAACAATTTTCAGAATGAATATGGCATGCTTCTGTCGGTGAAACTGATAAATTCATTTCTTTTAACCAAAAGTAAAGTGCAAATGTAGCAATCATTTTTTTATAGGTACATAGGACATGAACTGTTCAGAGGACACAAACATTCCAATTTGGGTGTCATATGGTGTGCTTTTTCTCATGTCTTGTTTGTATCTCAAGGGTGACTTTATTTATAATCTTCTGGGCCAGAGCTACTGGAACTGAGCATCTTATTCTCAGCAAGCTTCTGCAAATAAGTTTATGTATTGGAATTACTGAGGTTTGACAATATAAGTGTCACTATTTAGGCAAGATGGAGCCTATTCTATGTGTTTAAAGACAGAAGACAGAGAAACAGCTAAAACAAACACTCCCCCACCTTCAAATATCTTCATTTGACTTTCAAGAAAATGCAAGGAGTTCTTTGTGTAAGGATTTCTTTTGGGAATAGGTTGGGTTTATGACATTTGGGAACTGTTTGAAAAAAGTAATATCTACTATTTAATTTCTATTGTGACCTCAGCTTTGAGCACATTTTTTGTATGTAAAGAAACTGCATCAAAGATACATGAGGTACTCTCCTACAAAAATGAAAAAATAAATAAACCAACAGAAACACCCAAAAGAACACTGCCAAAAAMCCCATGAAATTGACTAATGACCTTGGACAAGATGATTTTTTTTAGTATTTTCAGCTGTGTGATGCATGCAGCCAGCATCTTGCTTGGTTATTTAAGTATTGCAACATATTGTTTTTTCTTGAGCACCTTGCAATGACACTTGAGGTTTTTCCTAAGTGATTCAAGTTCATTTCRACTTCATTAGAGAAGATTAGGAGTACAGATGATCCCTTCTAATGTGCATGTTTTAAAATTATAGACACTAAATTTTAGTAACCGTGACTCTGTCCATTCATTTTGATTCCTTCACTCATGCAGAAATGTCTCAGTCATTTTCCATCCTGACTATCTAACAGGGATTTCCCATGTGTTTTCATTTTACATTGTTTTTCACAATGTTATTTTTACTCTTTCAGAGTAAAATAGGAGACATCGCTGATCTTTTTTCACCAAATTATATGTTGATTTTCTTTTTGTCTTGTGTTTCCTATCCAGCTCTTATTCAATAATGGCATKTTAGGGCTTGTACTTTACTGATTTATTTGGGTTTACTGCACAAAYATCTGCTAGAGCCTGAAATGTTACTTCTCTGCATCATCTATCTTTAKCTGCTCTTCCTTTATATTGTTGCTTTATACAATTCAGCAAAACAACACAGCAGCTCAACCAGCTCATAGCCCAGATCCATAGTTCATCCTCAGTTAAGTTTATATATTGCTGTGAATGAAAATATCTGAGAAAATATATAATGTTTARTCTCTCACACTAAATCTCCAGCAGTAAAAGTAGCTGGGTGATTGGGGTTTCGTGTATCCAAACCCTTGAACTTCTTTTAAAAGTTTCAAAATTTTAGCAGCCCAAAGAAACTGCATCAACCAAGTACTTCTCAACTAAATGGAAAGCAATTACTGAACTTCATGAATTTCATTAGAGTACTTCAACTGCATATAGATTTTCCGTCATGGTTTTTGTGCAAAAGAAATCTTATTCTATTTGACCCTGTAGAATTAGACACAGCATCCATGAAACTACAGTAAATACCAAGAAATTACAATCTTTTATTTTATTACCAATACTTTAGAGTGCTGTGAATTGGGGATGTGTATGTGTATTTTGTGGTGCCTACGTAAGCACCCTACATAGCTTATATGCAGCCTTTAGCACAGCTGTTTCTCTGTGATGCAGAGATTTGTTCCCTGTTAAATTTTAATAACTATTTCATTTACAAATACTCATGAAATGTCCTGTTTCCATGAACACAATAGAAGCAAACAAGAGCCAGAGTTCTTCATGTGCATCAGTATATAAAATTTTCCCATCTTCCTCCTGCATCTATATCTGGTTCTGTTACCTCTCCTGTTCCTATTTGCCCTCAAGAATGAAACAGCTACAAACCAATACTATATGATATTCCCATGGGCTTTGCTCTAACCTGCAGTCTGGCTTAGTCCTTGGCCTTTTCTTCAGTGTTTGCAGCTCTCTTTGTTATTGTCAAGTCTGATGGAGTATGTGACGCACCATTATGTTAATTACTGCACATTAGTATAAAAAAACTTGAAAAAAAAATCCTGCCTAAAAGAGTCTGAGTGAAGCATGAGCACAGGCATACAGAAAAAACACAGGTGCCAGTGAAACAGTAAGAATTAGTGTAATAAATTCAGTACTAGCATGCCAATTGGCTATTCACTGAAGAGGGACATGGCTACAYAGGTTATTTGTCAGCAGAGATTTAAAGGAGAATAATATAGTGCTGCTTTTGTACAAAAGACAGATTGGGAAAATGCGTGGAGGTTGCTATTAGAATAATTAAATGTGTTGCCAATCCAGGCTTCTGACTCATGTCAGAGGTGAGGTTTGGTGGCATCTTGACACATAAGAAATGTGAGGGGTTTTGTACAGAAATATTCCAACCAGTTGCAGTTATGTGGGATTTCAGAGAAAGAAAAAATCTTTCTTCCATCTATTTTCTTTTTGTACTTAAAGATTGAGCCAGATCATGTAAAGATAATTTCAAAGTCAGATATGTGGATGTTTGATGTCTGAATATCACACAGTATGCTGAAGACCTTCAGGAAGCTGTGAAAATGGGAGGCTTGCTGTTCTTCTCATGGCTTGTGAGCAAGAGTAAAAAGAGAGATGATTTACTGTTTGAATCCATTTAACGTATCTATGAGAGGTCAAGAAAAGCGTGGCTCTAACCATTATATGATATTCTAATTGATAGTCCAAAGATAGATTTGTAAATCCATATTGAGACACTTGAAGAACCAAGATAGTTTAGCACAACTCAACACTCAAATTCCCAGCACAGGATAGCATGACTCCAAATTCTAGAAGTCCTTTTTCTGAAAATGTCATCAGCTTTGAAGTATTGTAGCAAAAATATATTTTGCAACCAAACCAAACCCTGTTATGGTTTGACAGTTAACATCTGTCAGTGATTAATATAGTAATATTTCAGATTACAAACAAAAATACTTCTGTTCCTCTTCTCCTAAGTATGAGAATGAGGATTTATGTTGTCTGCTTTTTCTTTGACTTCTGATCAAAGGTGTTAGACCTCCTGCTCCTCACAAAGAGGTCTAGGGACTACGTGTGCCATCATTCTCCCTGCCATGAATTTGCAGGAAGCAGTAAGACCCTGTTATATACAGGATTAGAGCCCAGGTATCCTGATGCTTGCAGGCTGACATTTGATAACACTTAACAGGGCAAGCAACACTGACTGTTATACCATTAATATTTTAGCTAAAGATCTGCAACAAGGAATGAGTGTGCAGCATACCTGAGGTATAATTTGGGAGAAAAGGTGTTAGTACCATTTTCAGGATCAGGATACAGAGCATTATCCTCGGTTTCCTTTTACACTGGTGTAGTGAACGGTCTCTCTCAGCCTTTTTGCCTTTATACCTGCATTAAAAAGTGTTACATATTCTTTTTAAAACCCTGAACAAAGGTGAGGGATAGAGGCATGTAGGGATCAATTGTGCATTACCTATTGTTTCTCTGCATGAGGTTTTTTTTAACATAAGTCATTTATTTGATTGCTAGGTATGCTTAAAGTGGTTGGCKAGAGAGCTTTGAACTTCAGTGAAGTAAAAGAAGCAAGCTGTTCATTTAATCAGCACATTTAATTCATCCTGCTTTGCATGCTGTGCCACACTGTCTTCTTTCCATATAAGGATTCTGTGGCATCTTCCTGCAGCACCCCTGCCTCTCTTCTGCAAGCAGCCAAAGATGGCTTTGTGCATATTGCTTATATATATGCTATAGGCCCAATTCCTTTTTGATGTGCAATGTAGCAGCTACCTCCTTCTTGTATATCTCTTCTTTTCAGGTGAGTTGTTTATATTCCAGGTTGCTTCTTTTTTTCTTTTTTTCTTCACACTGACTGAGAGCATGTTCTTAATTTATCTTGCTTTTAAATATTTATCTTAGCACTGTGTGACTAAGTGGGAAGTRAATCAGCAAACTGAGTTTTGGTTATATTAAGAATTTTTATAATTTTTAGGTGTCTTCTACCTTTAGATATTTCACTTTGTACTGGTAATATGTTGTACTGGTAATAATACTGGTAATTCATCAGATTTCCCTTTAAGCAGCCATTGTTTAGAGTGCAGTGAGGATTTCTGAATGCTATGCAAAAATTTTAGAAAAACCGTCAAAGAAAAACTGATGAGAGGGAGGAAAATTTTTCTAATTTAGCAATCATGTTATATTAAGAAAAATATAGCATATTTTTTCTGTGGTGTAGTAAGATTAAGGCTATCTATTTTTTCTCTCAGACTCACTCATTCACATGATACATAAATATGTAACATGTAATTTAAAAAAAAAAATAGCACCTTTTGTGTCACTTTCAGGTGTCTTTATTTTTTTAAGTGTGGTTTACCTTCATATTCAAAATTGTTTAAGTGCAGTGAGGYGCTTCAGAGCCTTCAGAGATTATCCACCACAAATGTTAGAGAAGGTACTTGATTATCACTTAGTATCTCTTCATGCATACCCCTTTTTATTACTCAACTGAATGGCTTTCAAATAACTCATAATTTGCTTCAGTCACATCCTCTCTTCCCTTCTAAGTCCTTCCCCTGCCAGATGTCCAGAGAAAGAAGTTAAAATCTGTTTATGGAATGACTGATCTATTCAGCACTGCTGTGGCAAATGGGAAAGGAAGATACAGATTTAAACCTTGTTGTTCAAATTATCTTCTCTTTTTYTAATTGGAAGACTGAAGCTATCAATACTCACCTGGAGGTCAGGGGGCTGCCATTAGAARCACYAGGTCCATGAGACCGGCTCTGTTTCTCTGAATGTACTCTGCATGTYCCCCAGGGGCCCTGTGGCTCTCAAGAAAAGAGAGTAGTTCAATCGCATTGCAACTGTAGTAGTAATTCAGTTGCATTGTGCTTCCCCTCCCAAACCTCCCACATCTGTGCTTCAGGTTGGCCTTGGGTTGCATCAATTCATTTATATGGACTGTCTGTCTGAGAGAGGTAGTCATCATTTCTGTCTTTGAACACAAGCCTTGATGAGAATGTACACCCTGCTTTAAATCTCTCTCTCTCTCTCT
>QVAJ01000041.1:4536164-4554358 GCA_003546035.1 Mixornis gularis | reverse complement strand
TTTTTTGTGTGTGTGTGTGTGTGTTAAAAGTGCACCACTGATCTTCTCTTCCCTCCTTGTTGTATCCTGCTCGCAATTCCCTAGTCTGTAAATCCACAATCCAYTGGACAAAAGCCTACTCATGGAGGGTGCCTTGTGTCTGTGAGCAGAGCTATGAACTAAGTCCTTATTTTAGAGGACAATCTGGAGGTGACCTTTTAGCTGCCTTGGTTAAATCTTGAAATCTACCCTCACACCTCAGTAAAATTTTGCAGAGCCAGGAACTAACCACTTCAACTTCAATCAGTGTCTGTCATCTGTGACCCCCATGCTTAAAGGGTTAAATGAGCTCAGCGTGGCACACACTGCCAAGAAGACAGTGAGGGCTAGCTAAAGTTTCTGAGGTATAAATATTTTATACACAATGATTTCTTACTCTAATCCCAACAGATGTTGTTTAAACATACAAAGGCATGTATAAGCCAGGTTGCTCTAACCTCCCATTCATCTGTGAAAAACAGAGACCTCACTTTCAAATGTTGCTATGCAGATTTTGGCTTCATTGAAATACAGGATTTTTTCTAGATTAGATCAGCCAAAGCCTCTCTTTGTTTTGGGACCTGGTGGTTAATACCATCAGGCTTTTTAGATTTGTTGCTCTTCCCTTTTAATCTTTCTTAGCTCTGCTGGTCAGTGTAGAAAAACACGGGGTTATTCCCCCAGACACACTCGCTGTGATTGAGGCACCATTTTGGGCAAACGGATCAAGTGATGAAAGGAGGCTGGATGGCAGGAGGTGGTAACCCTTCCACAGCTCTGCCATGCACACAGAGGTGTACTCAGCTGACCTCAGAGTCTGCCAAAAACCAAGCACTGAATTTTTCCTTCTTCCTCTTCTCCACACCTTATAAGGACCTGCTGACCAACTCATTCATTCATTCACAGTTACTTCTATGAAATTKCAGACTTTCATTTCTGGCCATGCATAGAAAATATTTTATTCTTTTGATCTTTCAGTGCATCACTTCACTCTGGCCCACAGTTCAGAGCAATTRCAATTCTACAGATGAACTTCTGGTTTTCTGATGCTTGTCCTCATAATTTTCCCATGCAAAGATTACTGTCTACCCAAACACCTGTTTAATGAACATGGTTGTGTCCTCTGAGAGGGGWGTTTACCCACTGAAGTCAGTGACAAAATCCCAATAAAACAACATTAAACTATTCTTCTTTCTTTTTTTACCTGAAAGAAACTGTAACCTTTGAAATACATTAATGAACATGGTTCAAACAGTATGCTTTAGACCTCACAGGCAAACAAGATAAACTTTAATTTTTGAAAGTTCAGCATGAGCCCTAGGAGAGGGCTCTAGCTTGTTGAAATGCCATTGTGTTCCGTTTTCAACAGTATTAAAAAGTTTTATATTTAATCTCCTTGTTTCACTAGAATTTTGTCTTTGCCAACACATGCCTGCATGTGTTGCTGTTAACTTCTGCAATACTCAGAACTTGCTTTTAAATCTGACTTTTGGGGTCAGGAAAAACACTTTTTTTATTTTTTTTTTTTTCCCCCAGAACTGTAATGGAGAAGAAGATTCAAATATATACTAGCTAGGGCTTGAGAGGCAAAGAGATACATACATAAATACTCATACGTATCTATAAACACAGTCTTTTGATTTCTGAATCATGTAGCAGCACTTCTGACATTCTGAATAAATACAAAACCCTTCCTCCCCCTTTAAAAAACRAAAACAAAACCTTACTTTATTTTTAATCCTAGAAATAAAATCTGAAGTCTTATGCCTCCCTCCATCTTCTGTGAGTCAGCAGGAATAAACCTGCACTTTATTTGCTGGCAGTGTGAGTCAGGAAGACAATCCTGCCACCCTGTGCCAGACAAGATGTAGACAGGGAAATGGTTTTTACTGTTGTCTGGCCACTGGCAGCCCTCACAGAATGAATTTTGATCAGTAGTACCTGAAAAGCAAAATGTGATCATACAAATTAAAAATTTACACTGATGACTTTGAAGGAAAAAAAACCCAAAAAAACAACCTACCAACATCCCCAAAACACCAGTACAATTTTGTAACTCATACTCAACTAGTTAACCAGTTAATATCAGCTAACACTGCGATTAAGRTAGTTGCTATTTTACAATCCAGTTCCAGATGTCTGTGATAAAAGGCACAGCTCACAGGTTCAATTGAAAACTAGGCCACATTTCAAAATTTTGGACGTCAAATCCCATGTGTTTGCAAGTGTATTGCCACACAGGGAAATCATTTTCRAAGAGGTATGGTTGCATGGACACAAAATCAAAGAATAAAAATTGGGAGAATCAAAATTTAATGCCTCTGCATAGTTCTGAATGTTTCCATTGCTCTCCTTCCAGAGAATAACAGGCTAAACCACCTTAAAGACAAAATGCTGCCAGGATTTATATCAGTTTTGTGTGAAATAATATTAACAGAAGAAACATATCCTTGATGTTTCAGTAAAACATTGCTGTCTCTCTCATCAAGAAGAAGTAAAATAATGCACATGATTGCCCTGATACTTCCATGCTTCATGAATTCTTAGCAAGGACAGGTCATGATAATTTATCACAGGTGGCTTCAATAACCTGATAAGACTTTTCAGGGATTACAATTAGATATGATTTGTTTCAACTCTMATACTTAAACACAGGCATTTCAGGAATCAGTTTATGTGCTTCTAAGACTGAGTTTCTTATGAAAGAATTCATGTAAAATACCAAATGAGAAATATAACTCAAAATTATCTAAGACAACTGGGAACAAGAGAAATTGTAGCAGAGTTCACTTAAACTTGAAAAAAATTGAAAGCTAAAACAATAGAGGAAATGAAATCCAAATAAGTGAATTTGATAAATGAGAGAAATTTGGAAGTCATTCCTCATGAAATAGGTAGAAAGGGATTAAAGGCAACAATTTGCAATGCATTTCATAATGAGATTTGACAGTAAAAAGTCAAGGTCAAGCCAGAGTTTCTGAGAGTTTTTTAATCAGTAGTTCCTTAAAATAGGGATGTCCTGTTGGCAGATACTTGCCGTATATATTGTAAATATGAATCTGGATTTGATATTTAAAAGAAAAGATAAAAAAATAAAAAACTCTGTGTAATCCAGCTCAACGATTGCTATAGAGCTCTCAATATTGGTACAGAACAAAACAACTTGACTATGCCTTTAGGAACTTTATTACTCCCAAAATGCCAGTGTTAGGTAGATGCTCTTTGGGGCTGGAGATGAGAGGCTAGTCCATAATCCCTGGTACAAGAGCCTCTTTGTTAGGCAGTGCAGTCCATGCTTAGSGGACAGTCGTAGGAGCAGTGAAGAGGAAAGCATTAGATATGAGAATCTAGGACCAAAAGAATTTGGTCAGCATCAGTATTTCTTGCTTAACTATATATTTTTTAAATTATCAAAAGCCCATCACCCTAAGACAGAAAAACAGAAAATGAGGACACATACTGTCTGTATCTGTTTCCTTATATATATATTCTTATATATAAGAATACAAAATGTGAAGCAAAAATTTTTTTAAATGACCACAAATTGCTTATTTACTTGAAAGTGCAATATACTCACATAGACCCTATAGTTGTTTTAGTAAATTTCTTCCTAACTCCCTTGTTTTATAGCTCTGTTTTTCAAATAGGAGAGCAAGGATCAGCTGGATTGATTAGGGTCATTACTTGGAATTCCAGCGACAGCCTGGGCAATCAGCATAAACTGGTGATAAACAGAATCATTTATGTGGAAGCATCTGGAACATGAAAACAAGGGGATAATCAAAAGATGTGCAAGTGCAGTCTATATTTTGCCTTTTATTGTTTTCATGAATATTGTTTTCCTATAAAGACTTTTCTCCATCTCTTTTCAAACCGCTGGTTTTTTTTGGATTGTTTTCACGGTGCATGTGTGGTAGCAGCTTTGAAGGATGATAATTTAATGGTGGGTTTCTCAGTGGGGAGAAAATTAAAATGTACAGCCTTTTGTCTGTGTGGTGAGTTGTTAAATCACTTCCCACAATATGACACAGCTTGTGGCATTATAGATGACATAAAAACTCTTCATTAACATGTGTCCTACTGTGAAAAGTGTGCTATATTAGTTGGTCTGCCCATAAGTAAACCTTGTTGTAAGAGAGGATTTTGAACTCCTGTGAATAAGAATTAAATATTGAGATGTATTTTATATTGTTTTATCTTGACAAAAAATATAAGGAAGTTGCTTGGAAGATGTCTTTGCCCTTAGTGTCTAACACACTATTTTTATCTATTATTCACTGTTTTTGTAAATATCCATTCTACTTTTTTAAACAATAAAGCCTGGAAAATCAGTATGTACTACACACCAGAAAAGGAGGAAATGCTATTGACTGAKGAGGAATTTATTCTCTTTTATGAATTCTGCACACCTTCAGCCAAAGCCCACTATGCCTTGGATTAGGTCATGAGCTCTCCCAAAAATTCTCTTTTATCTGTCTCCATGATAAAATAGCCTCTAATGTGTGCAATGTCAGGTGTACTGTGTGTGGTGACCTTACTCTGCCCAGGGCTGAAGTGTGCTGGCTGTCCTGGTACAGGAAAACACCCCACCTGGAGGGCTTTTCTCTAAAGAAAGGGCCCTCAGAACTCAAGCACAGAGGAGGGATACAGAGAATAGCACTTACTTAGAGCACAGACTTTTTTATTTTATTAATGCAGTAATTTCATACTGGGCTGTTGTTACACTGGCATTGGAAAGCAGGTTCAAGGTGTATTTGACAGCTGTGGAAAAAAACAGTTTGCAAAGACTRTGCCAAAGATGCAGAAACTAAAGACATCTACAATCTGATTAACACCAATGGAGTATGCCCTGTAGGCTTCTGGTTCTTCATGGTAACTCCAGCTGAACAGAAGTACATAAAAATTACAGTTTAGGCTTAATGTCTTTTGCCAACAACATATTAATTTGATATCATAGACCATAGATTTGTGTTTTAATGTCAGAAAATAATTTTCAGACACAAACAGACACTTGGTACTCTTATTTCAAAAAACACTGTACAGAAAAGGCACYGAAGCTAATACATGGACTCTTCCAAAAACTATTTGTGTATCATAAAAGATGAAATGTAACTCAATAAAGTACTCAGCAGAGAACTCTGTATGGGGAGGCACTTCCATGGGCAGAGTAGGAACAGCTACAGATGGTTGACTAGAAAGACAAATCTGACTGATGAACATCTATAATGCCTTACCTCTCATCCAAATTACCACACAGAATTGTGTAATTATTAATGCTWTGTCAGTTCTAACTGAATTCTACTAAACACAGACCCAGAGTGGACATCACTGGGTAAGCATATGCTTCCTCATCACAATTATAGTAACAGATAATCACCAAGAATAAATAAGAATAAATGTCATAAACACACAAAGAACATCAGCTCTTCAATCTTTAGCTGTTATTCCTGCTTTCTATGTTCTTTTTTGTTTTTAGGTAACTAAACTTTTTGTAAAATATGGTGTTTCTTTGCATAAGGGTATAAAAATGCACATATTAAAGATCAGCTCAGTTTTTATCTTCAAAAGAACTGGATTAATTTTGAATATCTTTACAGCCTGTCAAAACTGAAAGGTAACATGTGGTTTTCTAAAATAAAGTTATGGCCTCAGAAGCTTGTAGTAAAGGGTGTTTTCATTAAAGTAGAGGCAATTCTTACCAGAACAACGAAAACATGTGATGGTCTGGGTAATGTTCATTTTGACTAATGTTCATTACTGGCTGATAATGAACTAGAAATTTTTTAGTGTTGCACCTGTCATGCAGCTTCTGCATCATCAGTCTATCTTCCTCCAAGGAAAGGTTAAATGTGTAGCCTTTCTTTGAACAGTGTGCACTCTTTGGCTCTGCACAAGGAAGATAAAGCCTGTCAGAAGAAGTGGTGAATAATTGGCATTGTTCTGGTTTCTTCAATATCAGTGGTTTTTTTCACAATCATAAGGCATTTTTCTTCCATTTGACCTTCAATCCAGACAGAAAACACAGTATTGTATAAACAACTGACACATCAAATGCAATCAGTCTTGAGCAATATTCATATCTCCTGCTCTGTGCAAGCATGGAAGGGTTGATATATCCCATTTTTGCTATTATTTATGTAGAGGACACTTTCCTCTACACAACCATCCAGGAGCCACCCCTGCCCCACCCAGGCTGGGACCAAAGCCTCTGCACTGGTGGCTTCAGTGACCCTGCAGGTGCCCCCTTTGACTCCCTACACACCCCACACTCTCACAGCCAGACCAGGTTTCCCCCTTGGCTTTCCTACCTTTCCCATAGCAGAGCCTCAGACATCTGTATCTTTTGAATAATTTAATCACGGTGCAGTAACAAATTAACAGCTGCATTTGAGGAGGGACCTCTGATAAAGACATGCTGGGCTTTTAGACCCACAGGGTCTAAGCTTTCAAAAGTCTGGGGTCTTCAGTTCCTGCTGTGTCTGATTGTCCGGTCACCTGGCTGACACCACAGGTTCCCAGGGCTTTTGTTATGCAAAGAGTAGCTCAGGTTTACTTTTGCTGGAGCTCCTGCCACCCAGGGTACAATCTGGAGCTCAAACTGCCCTGCTTACTGAGCTACCCACACTAAACATATCCTGAGCACATCCATTCTCCCCAGATCCTTTTCCTCTTGCTGTTTTGTGATACTAAGGATGGAGTAAATTTATTTTTTTCATTTTTGTCCTGCTTTCATTGCTCTTCTCCACTGATTTTCAGTACTTTTGTGTTGCTGGAGTGTCTATGCCTATTCTCTATCATATATTTGTAAGCACTTGCAGTCAGTGGGTGCCAGTGCCATCACTGAAAATAAACATCACAAATTCAATATATCGTTCTGGATAGAAGTGAAGATTCTAGAATGTCCACTAGATTTTAAACCCTCCTTGAGAATTACTGAGGTGCAATTTGCCCATTCTGGTCACATGTTTATCTACACCAGSTTTTTATTTTGGTAATTATTTCCTTCATCCGTTGCTTTCCATGGTTTTCAGTAATGGATTCAATAATTATTAAGGGGTTCATAATTGCAAGAGATAAAACTATTTATATTTGTCACAATCATGGAGATTTTAKGGCCTGCTGGTAGAGCACACCAGAAAGATGAAACAACCAGAAAAATTTCAAAAGTTGCAAGTATCCAGATTTTTCTTGTCAGTAGAGGAGGAAAGATCCTGAGCTGTTTCTTAAAGATAGTTCTATTTCTGTGTATGGCTCCAGCTACTCATCAGTGCAATTAAAATCTGGCAAAGGTTAGTATATTCTTTTTATTATTACTGACGTTCTTACTAATAATTTCTAGTATATTCCTGCTATATCAATAACTGGCCACAAAGGATCTAGTATTCAAGTACACCAGGATCCTTTGTCTTGTTTTTTGAAGACTGCTTCAAAAATTTTACCTTAGTACCCTCTTCAAAATCCCAATTAGAGAGCTGAGTTGGGGTTTTGGCTGGTAGGTTTATATATTTTGAACATCTCCCACTAATACTAGATTATTTACTGGAAGAACAGATGAGAAGCCTGAGGCCATGTGTCTCCCTGCCCTGCCTGCAGCAAGGTCTGAGCATCCAGTGCAGAGCAGCTGGTACAGAGCTGATACAGATTCCAAATGGCCATAAAGATTGAGCAGTGCAATCATTTAGCGTGCTGCACAGAATAATCCTACATATGCCTCATTTTCATCATATCCAAAAAATAAGCGTGAGAGAGAGAAGAGATAGGTAAGCTCTAAGATGGTGGACATTCTTAAGGCACATAACCTATCAATATTTCTAGGCATAATAAGGGTTTAGGAGACATAGAGCACATGGGAAAAAGAATGGAGCCTATGGTGTACACTGAAGTGTAGAAAACACTTGGTTGTATGAAGGAGACCTCAGACTCACTCTGTGGAAAAGCTGGCTTGAGTGGGAAATATGTCAATGCTCCTCACAGACAAGGTGGGTGGGGAAGGATTTGTGGCATGATCCCATCTTCTGAAAAGATGTGAATGACAGACCTTCCCCTTACCATCCCTGACTGTATAAGGGGCTGGAGAGGGCAGTGGTGTGTCTTCCCACATCACAGGATGGAGACTGGGGGAAGGGGTAAAGAGACCCATCCTTGCATCAATTTCAGAAGGAAAACGATGTCTCCTGAAAAAGCTGGAGAGCAACTCTTCCTGCTCAGAGAGGCATAGGCACTTGGCACACTCTTTAGCAAATAAAGGCAGGAAGTTCAACTGGAGACACCGAACACTTTCGAAAACTTCTCCAAACTCATTATTGCTTTTCTGATACTGCCTCTCTCACCAAATAAATAAATCAAGAAAGAATGGATAACCTGGGCTCCACCTCAAATCCCACCACTACACTGTAGCCCAGGTTATCCACTCTTTCTCAATTTATTTATTWAATAATTCATCTAATAATTCAGCTAATGGACTTTGCAGTAGATAAAGATGGGAGAATTTTAAGGATTAATCAGTGGACTCAACATAACAGTAACTTTAAAAAACCCAAAAAACCAGTTTGGYAGAGGTTTCTTTAATTTGGTTTTGGTTTGTATGAAGTTTTTTGCTTAGATTTGTGGGTTTATTTCTTTTTCCTGGCAAGATGATGCWCCCCTGTTCATTGAGTACTCCTTTAATAAATCAAAACTTTAGAAGTACAACCTGTTTCCCAAACTTGCTGGAATAAACATGATACATAGCTCTCTCTGGATCATTCTTGTTAAGGTGTTTCTCTTGCTGTCTGTGCATGTGACTTACTATATACAATTAATCTAAAAAGCCTGTAGAAACCAGCCTCTCTATGGTAGGCAAGCAACCTTGRAGGACTTGATCCAAAGAGTGGTAAATAGATTGAGGCTATCTCTAAAAGTTCATATTCCTGGTATATTTACTGTATATTTTAATGGCTATATTTGCTTGTCTTCCATGCAGTCTGTGGGTGAAAACATACTAGAGGCTATTCCAGGTTRCATGAATATTTGTTCTGGATGCAGATAAGTTAGTAAAAAGTGAGCATCTGAAGAAATATTCAGAGTAAACTCAAGGTATGCCAGCAGTGGGTGCAACCTGAAATATACTGAGCRCAGCAAACAGCAGGTTTGCCTTCTCTAGCAGTTCCTCTGGGAAGCAATGCAGTGTTACTAGGCACAGCCAAGTTAATCTTGAACTTAGGGGAAAATATATCCTGCTGGATCTGACTAAGAGGGGAGAGGGTGCTRCAGCTCCAACCCCAGGTCCAACCAGTAGTGAGACTGAAGATCTACTTCCAGCAGATCATGTGTACATAACTCACAAATGTATGACACATATATATGCATATTYAAATGATGATATACACACACATTGCAGAGAAAAACACCCAGAGTACTCCCAAACACCCAGAGCATCATCGTCCTCACACTGCTCCCCTCAGGAACAGCACAGCATCGAGGTCCACTTGAGGTCCACATGTATCTGTGMAGACATACACATTGTGGCTCCCTCCATCAACTGGGTTTATAAACTCAATCTGCCCAGTAGCTGCCCCTGGATCCCAGTCTCCTCAGTTTCTGGCACCTAGGCATAAGCCTCTAGTGATGATTTGCAGTGATGGGTTTCATGCTGGTTTCAGTGGGGCTGGGACTTCCTTGGAACAACCCTGGAAGGGACCTGAATGTGGCTTCCGGGTCTTTCTGTGAGTCTTAATTTGGTAATCTGCTTTAGTATAYCCCTGCTCCACCAGGCTAGTGGACACATGTGGCTTGTCGAGGCTGGGTGTGTCCCAGTTTCAGGAACASTGAGATGAAGCTCACACCACAGCAGTGAAGGAACAAACTCTCTTTAATTTCAAAATCTGACKCCATTATATACATTTTGTACAAAGGTCAGGGATTGGCTACACAGAACGCCACCTCTGAACCTGGATGGTGGACATCACCATCAATCATTTCTTCTCTCAGAGGAGAAGTAGGTAAACATTCTGAAAATAGACATTGTTTACATGAAGCTGCATGAGAAAGTTCTTCACTAAGACAAAAATACAGAAAGCTCAGGGCAACAGACACAGGCTTTGGATAATCCGATGTTTCCTGCAGTTGGCCTGAGAGCAGCTAGGGCCAGGATATTATTTGGGCTCTCTCTCCTGYCATAATCTCTCTGTGCTTCTTTTGGATGTACAGATAAGCTTTTATCACCTAATTTAATGTGAACAGTCTGGTTTCCACAGCAGTAACATCAGAGCAGCTCTCCCATATTGCTCYGTGCTATCTACCATGGCTTCCAGCATCTCAGCTGCCTCAGCCAGCTGGTGCTGTGTGTTCCTGAACCCCACTCTGCCACACTGTGCRGCATTCCTTGCAAGCTGACCAAGAGCACACAAGGGCCCACTGCTATTGTTGCCTGGGCAGTTATCTGAAGATCTCACCATTTTAAGATAAGCCAATAGCATTGGTTTTATTTGCATTYAGCAAATGCTCTTTTCTGACAAGGGGCTGGTAGAATTACAGGACAGGGAGAATAAACGTCRTGTTGATCATGGATCATTGCACTCCTCCATTAATCTGCCCCTCTGGAGTCTATACATTATAAAAATTCAAGCATGATGCAGATTTTCTTCCTACCAGAAAACTAGAAAGGGAAAGATTTACAGGGTACATTACTATTGACATACACCAGGTCACTGACAGTGAACAAGAACTGTCTTTTTCAGCTTACTGCAAACATCATCTTTGCCTTTTCGTGTCTTCAGTCCTTCTGAGCTTAAGTTCTTTACAAGGACAACTGTTTGTGTTTTGGATTAATCAGAAGCCTCAGTCATTTGAAAGGTTATATATGCAAGGAACAGGAAAACCTCTTTTCATTCAAGTGACCTATGTGTTGGCTTTGGTGGAGAGTTGTGGGAATCAAAACCTACAGAAGCCATTAGTGGAACTCTATGTATAAAAGAAAACATAACAGTGATAAGYCTCATACTTTGAATCAAGCTTCTGCTGGTGTTGTGTTGGGTGTGAATACATTTGGCTAATTTTCAGTCAGTTGTATTTTTGGGCTACAGAATCTTTTTCAAAATGTAAGCCTTTGGATTTGTTTGCAAGGACAAGATCTCTTCTTACTACTTAAAAAAATATAACTAGAAGATGAGACAAGAGCAAGACAGATKAAAAAATGTCTATGAATAAAATAAGTTGCTTTGGTAATGAGAAGAATTTGAATGCACAGATTTGCAGTAGAATAAAAAAATCACATCTGGCTGCAGTAAAACGAAGGGACCTTACATTCTTACTGAAAGAAACTCATGTAAAGCTCTGGAGGCAGTCTGCAAAACACGGCTGAATGAATGCTCTTTAGAGTTGTGTGATGATATTTCTTCAGGCTATATTTCTTCATCAGTTTATTTTATTTCAACTTTACAGATTATGTAAGTAATTCTTTCTGTAAAGCTTAATGTTTTTAATATATATTTTGTTTTTGAAATGTATTTGATTTCCTGCTGACATAAAGTGAATAAATTGGCTCCCAACTAATAATTGTTCAGAGCTAAGCCCTTTTAGAGTACTTAATGGACTAACATACTCTGACATTTGAGGTACTAGTATCTGCAAAGTTGCTGTGGTGACAAATGTAGTTCTGGTTAAAAAACACAATAATAATTCTACTTAGCTTAACCACTCAGCATGATTCCAAAAGGACATTTCTGCCAAAGTGAATGCATGTTGTCCTTTTATTCTGAGAAATGGTATCTTTAGTAAAATRTAATTGTATAGGGAAGTCTGACTTCTCTTTGATCACAGTACCTTACACCTACTCAAATTACTATTAAAACAGATTTAAAGTAGCACAGTGTCCACTTCTTGATGAAAAGATCAGGTCAAGCCCAAGGGAACAATCTTGTAGCACAAAATGTCTGGGACTTGCCTCAGCTTCTTTTTGGTCATTGTGATGAAGTGAAACGTTCCTAAGGGCAGTGATCCTTCCCTTTACATTTCTCTGCCTGGCACTGCAAACCCATCAGATGTGGCCTAGAGGATCATTGCCTCATRCAGGGAACCTGTAGGCAATGGCATTGGACCCAGGGTCACAATGATAGCTATAACGGCTTTGGCCCCTAGCCATCCCTCTGGTTTTGCAGTAAGAAAAGACAGCTGGGGAGATTTGATCCACTTTCTGTCTTTCACTAGAATCAGTTGTCAGACTAGATCATGATCTATTTTCTGAATGTAAGAGCTTGCAGATGGGTCTCAATATGTAGATATGATGGCTGTGTTATGAGAAGGGGTGACTGGTGAAAGTATCCATGAAGTATCCATGCAGCACCCATGCAGACCAGTTTCCAGACAGATTTTTGAAGCTATTTCATCTTTCGTCAAAGAGACTTTGAGAGAAATGGTCCATAATATGCCACAGGATCCCTTTCCAGGGCATCCTCACATAAATGTGTAGTTATAGAAGTTAGTTTCTATTCTATTGCCATTTTCCTAATCATCTTATATTGTCCAAGGGAGGAGGGAGGGAGGAAATGGTGTAGGACAGGCTGGCAGAAAGAGGTATGCTCTGTCTTTTCTCTCTCCATGAATATATGGAGACAGAAGAGATATCCATATCCCACCAAAAACTTAAGAGCCTAGAGCCAGACATAGCCACAAATCCAAGACAAAGCATTAAGTGCTTGGAATAAGTTTCCTGCCCCCTGTGTTACCTCCAAGGGCAGGTATTGCTCCCAGTCATAAGATGGTAACCAGCAGCATCATTCTTGGCTGAACCTGGAGCCAGCTCTGGAGCTTTCCTTCCACAGAGCAGATCTGGGTACCAGCAGAAGGGTGGTAGGCAGCAACTGAGAGGTACCACGAGTACCTAAGCCACCCATTATGTCCTCACATTCAAAGAGAGCATTGTAAGCTGTTTCACCACCAGCACTCATGGTCCCTATGGTGTTTCAAGGCCTCAGGTTCTTCCATTCAGCTGCAGTCATGGTTAAGGCTTGTACAATTTAAATGGAAGATAAATCAGAGTTCAAACTCAGCCCCTGCCCATGGCTTAATGCACAAAGTGTTGCTGACCTTCTRGTAGATCAAAGACCTGCAGAAGAATGTGCTGGAGAGAAGCAACAGAAGGAAGACAGACTAGCTCTGAAATTTTTGAGGTTTTGCTGCTGAATTTATATCCTGATCTTAAAAGTAAAAAATAAGATATTAATATGTTGCTGATTTTCTTTCAGGGCTCTGTTTTTAGATTTTAAGGTTTGTATTAAAATGTGAAAATGGAAGAAAGTAATATCTCTTCTTTCTAAAAGTATAGGAAGAATGTTGATGGCAGGAGAAAATATTAGTTTTAGCAAGCAAAAGTAAAACCTGTGTTGATACTATCTCCATAATAGTAATGCCTGAYAGGAAATCCTTAGTTTATTTGAAATCTGTAATTAAACAGAATCATATTACCCTAGTTGTCAAAATCAGTATTGTCTCTCATCTTTTTTGCAACTCTGTTTGAAATTGACTTAAGGGGAAGTTGCTTTACTTTGACTCCTCTCTCTCTCTCTCTTTCTCTTTTAAGGTCAACTCAAATCAAAACGTACTCTTGGGATAATGCCCAGGTTATTTTGGTTGGCAACAAATGTGACATGGAGGATGAACGGGTAATCTTCACTGAGAGGGGAAAGCATTTAGCGGAGCAACTTGGTAAGAAAAGACACAGCARAAGTTTTGTGATTGCTTGTGAGAACGCACAAACTAATTTCATTAATTGCTACAGACTTGTAAATATGTTCATGTAAACATGTTCATTGCAAAGGAATAGTCACACACTGCTTCCCTTTCATTTCTACAGCCTTTTTGATATGGAGCAAGAAAACAAGTAAATCTAAAAACCCCAAGCACTGTACCCTCAAAAAACAAACAAACAAACAAACAAACAAAACAATAAACTAAAAAAATCCCCAAAAGTTCCTAGGAACAATGGATACAAACCACCTGCACAGAATGAGTGACTGCATCTTGGGAAGTTACTTGTGAAAGGGTTGTAGTGATGATCCTGGTGAAAAAGCAATAAAACCTCACTTGAATGCCAAAGACATTGGTAAATTAGCCATTAATCTTACTAGAACTTTTTGCAACTTGAGTAGATTTGGGTTATGATTAGCAATACCAATAATCCAAAACAGAAATATGCTGCTGTCCAACTCAACTCCCACTGCTAACACTTCATGCACTGATCTACTGTATGTTCACAGAACTGTAGGTATGAACTTGTCTCATAAAGTCTCTCTCTGGGAAGCAAATTCTGTACACACAGAAAATTGCCAAGCTGTGAGCACCTTTGTTGTTTCTGTTTCTACACAACAGCATTATCATTTCATACCATTAAATGTTTTTGAAGTGACACAGGCCAAACTTAAATGGAAAATCTCCAGAGCATCATTGTAATACTACTAACCAGCCTCTTTTTTCCTTCAAATTCCGTGATGTCTGGAGAATTAGCTCCACAGGTGTGTAAATCAAACTCTAGCATTGTTAGAGGTCAATTTATGTACAGGCAATCATAAATTATGGGTATGGATTTGTTATTATTTTTTAAATTATGTGTGGTAAAAGCTTAGTCTGGTCAAAATATGTGTAACCAAGATCTTCTTGTTACAAGTCCTATATAGGTAGATGAAAGGATGTTTTAAGAGGGGATCTAATCTCATGCTGGTGGTTCTTAAGTTATGTATATTCATAGGTCAATGATCTTATTTTTAAAAAAAAAAACTTTTTTTTCTGCTTGTACAATTACTTTTCCTGGTAAACAGTTTCATCAGAATAACACACCTTCCTATTGCACCTGTCTTAATAAATGTAAGAACTCCTTGAAAGAACACATTAAAGAGTACTATAAGTTAGTCCTTGAAAGATGACAGGAAATATTTAACAAAGGGTTATATCCTGAAAACTTTCCAATGTTTGTGAAGAATTGAGTTTCTCAAACTGCTTGCAACAAAACCATTAACAGAGGATATTTATCTTTGCAGAAATACCTGTCATATTTTTTATATATTTTTCTATATCTGTTCTTCCAATTTCTAATATTTACTCATTGTACTAAGAGATAGGAAMGTGTATTCATTGGAAAAATAGATCAAAAAAAMCTAACTGYATACTTTTACCACAAAGTTTGACARGGTGCTAAAACGTTTAGCAACAACCATAAATTTTCACTAGAGTTTGAAGATTTCTTTAAAATCACATAAAAAATTCTGAATTTTTATTCTTTGAACCATATTTCCATTAAAAAAGAAAAAAATAATAATGCAGTGAATTGACAAGGCATCCCCAAGGTCATGAATTTATCAAGACAAGAAGGATCTTTGCATGTTGTACAGTCAAGAATCCTCAGATGTAATAACCAATGCTTGAAAAAAAGAAAAAAAGGRTAATGAGATAGATATCAAAACTCATGTTTCAGGCTTTGAAGCAAATTCTAACTCCTGGGGTTTAAAATCCAATCTTTATGGAAGAAGATTATCCTCTATTTCCATATTTATCTACTCAGGGGGTTTCTTTTCTCAGATATATATCCTGTGGCTATCTCAAGGGCAGATTATTTTATTAGATAACTTGTGTCTCTGATCCAGTAATTTACTGTAGTCAGACTGCACACACAAATATTTACATGTTTCCTGTACAGCTGCAATAATTTCTTAAATCTGCCCAGAGACTGGGCAAGGTAGTGTCAGGAACAGCCTAAGAAAGACTTTCCCTTAACTGCAGTAAGTGTACTGGCCTTGCTGGCTGGTTTGGAGGGCACCCATTGTGTTATACTCATGGGACTGTCTTTTGTTTCTCTGGCAGCAAGCTGATAACATCTCTTACAGACAAGTTAAAAATAACAATATAGATTTTTCTGTCCAGCCAGACATTTTAAAACTGTGGGCTCTTTGAACTCGATGTTGAYCAGACAGAAACAAGCAAATACAATCATGAGTGCTGTACAAAAACTACGCTGTGACAACCTCTGTTCTCAAGTGTGGTTTTGTTTTCAGGGCTTTTTTATTTGAAGTTACTGAGAAAATGAACACGTGCACCTTCTGGGGTGAATATTCAAAAGGTCAAAATGAGCACTGGGCATTTAACCCTCTGGGAAACATGGTGTTCTGCTGACAACAGTGTTATTGGAAAAATGGACCTCCTTTTGGCTCCTGATCTCTATGAAAASTGTGGCCTTAAAGTTTATTAACAAGGTGGAATCATTAATTTCTTTAAATCTCTGTGCTGGCTTATTTCTCAAGGGGTTTAAATGAACCAGCAATGGGTTCTGTTGGAGGAGGTCTGCTGAATTAGTCAAGTATCCTCTGGTACCTCTGCATACCTTTCTCGTGGCACTACTCAAAGTTCACAAAAGAATGAAGGGATAGTTAGGAACTCAGACCTGACCTTGAAGGAAAATTACAGAATGTTTATGAGGTCAGAATCCATGTTGTTTGCTTTGAAGATTTTTTTTTAATTTATTGTTAATAACATGACACTAGCAATACCWCCCTGGATCATAGCTACAAGCAGTGTAGTAGGTGTTTTGTGAAAGATGTGAACTTGCAAACATGCAGTGATACTTTCACTGACCATAGCAAATTGTATTTGTGGGTCTCATGCACTGAATGCAATACATTTATATTCAATAGACCTTTTGTAATTTTTTCTGTGGATTTGCACAATGATGTCTTTAAAGCCATATAGAATCATACCACCCACAACATCCTTTAAATATTACAGGTTTTCTGTTATCTACTTCTTTGAATTGGCCCCCTGATAGTTTTCYTTTATTTTTCTGCACTGTTATATTCTTACAGAGTACAATTGTTTCCTGTTACCTGCTCTCTGTACCTCTCTGGGTTTCAGAGAGCTCTGTCATATTTCTTTTTTCTCCATATGGCAATTCCCAGAATATTTAATTGTTCCAGGCATAAAGACACAAAGACATACATTAGTCATTCCTTATCATCCTATTCAGTGCTTTTTTAAAGCGGATTTTTAAGAAATCAGCTCATGGTCGTTTAACACAAWAGCATCATTAAAAGATTAAGTTAGAATGAAATGAAAATAGATGAGATCAAATAAAGTCACATAACTTTTCCTCATATAAATATAATTCCAAGAATGTGTAGAAATGTGACAAACCAGCCAATAGAGAGAAATAATTAATGCAACGTTAGTATTGTTCTGGTAATCACAGCAAACACATTTAAAAAAGCTTATTCACTAATCATTACCAAAAAAAGGGTAAGAAATATAATGCTTATGATATTTTTTGTTTTCATGGATATTTGCTCTGAGCAGTACTTGGACTGGCTATGGAGACAATAGAAATGTAGTCAGCACTTACATTCTTTAAAGCATTTTAGTGAAACAGAGTTGGAACTTCTTGCTAGCAAAATGCATGCACTCTTGCCAGCTGAATTACTCACAGTTTTCTGAGATATTACTCTTGTGCCTTTCAGCAAAACTCACACACTCATAAAAGTTTGGTGTCAATTGTCAGAAGAGAAATAAAAGAAGTGACTCACAGGTAGCTTGATGTCTTGGTTTTCTATTCATGGTCTGTATGATATATTGATATTGTTATCTATATTCCAGCTAAGGATTAGCARCTAGAGGTGTGCACAGACCTGTGAATAGAGTGAATAACTGCACAGGAAATTGCATATGCAGTTTGACATACAGTTTTCCCATTTATTTGGGACATTCTACTGTGCCTGCTAATTAGATACATCAATTTTTATGTGTTCTTTGGTTTCTCAGGTTCTTCTTTATGCTTTGCCATCTAGGATCAACCATGGCTGGGGGCATTCATCATGTCTAAGCATGYCCTAGGTTGCACTTGCCTGTTTTCTAAATCTGTAATGGCATACTATTTCTCCTAGAGGCCAAAATCCAATGTCACAAAACAAAATGAAACAGACCCTTTCTGGGTGAGCTCTCACATTCTCTTCTGCAGGKGGCTGCAGAAACCAGCCCTCACACTGCATTCAGGGAACCTGCAAAGGCCTCTGAATATTATGTGTGTTACAGCCAGCAGTGCCTGTGACTTCAGTGCACCTTCACAGCTTGTCACTCAGAGAGGTAGTAAATTTACCCCTCAGACGTAACTACATACCTTATCTCCATATTTTCCTTTCTTGAGTGACCACTTCCTTTAAGCC
>QVAJ01000041.1:4518109-4535750 GCA_003546035.1 Mixornis gularis | reverse complement strand
CCTTTTCCTTTTCCTTTTCCTTTTCCTTTTCCTTTTCCTTTTCCTTTTCCTTTTCCTTTTCCTTTTCCTTTTCCTTTTCCTTTTCCTTTTCCTTTCTTTTTTTTTCTCTCTTTCTCCTTCTCTTGATACCCAGTGCTTTGAAAATAATTTTCACTAAAAACAACAAGAAAAAAAAGTCTTGTTTCAAATGTAATCATCCCTCCCTGGCTATTTGGTCTTCATTTCTTCTTGGCTCATATATTTATGTAGGCAATGGTTTTTCCAGGGMGACAACAGAGATGCAATTGAGCTGTGATTGCATTTCTTTGAATTAAACCATTTAGCATGGCTGAAAGTGGGGCATTTGTCAGCGTTGTTGTCAGGGCTTACAGAGGGTGCAGTKGTACATGGTCTGACCCAGCCTGCAAGAGCAGACCTGCTGCTGAGATGGAACAGGAACACGACTGGTTTCTGAATCCTTCCAGGGTTGGGGCACAAGGCAACTGGTCTCCAGCATCAGGAATGGGGTGCACACCCACTTGCCTTTGGCTGTGAGGCCTGGGGGTAACACATACATTAGGCATTTGTGGGCATGCTGGGGATACCAGCATGGGATACCAACCACAGGCAGCTGTGAGTTTAAGAACTGAACTGAAGAGGCATTTTTTAGTGCTGTAATTTTGGCATTTAAATCAGGAACAAAGTGGGAACTGACACCTCAACACACAGTTTGCTAGAACAGCAAGTTCTGTTTTGCYTCTGTGGCTAACTGGAGGCTGTGGTGCACAAGTCAGGGTCACCCACAGCTTAGAGAGCACAGACATATGGCTGCATCTAACTTTGCATTAAAAATAAAAATAATTGGGTAGTGCTGCAATATGCCTGTTCAAACTGCCATCCTTCACTTTTTTTAGCTCTTTTTAATGGGAAAATGTTAGTTCCAGGGGTAAGAGATAGACTGACAGCACTGACAAATACCAGTCTTCTGTTTAGTTACAGCACAGACAGGTATTGGCAGAGCAATTACAGGCTCCTGTCCCCAGGATGTTCTTTTACTGGGGGGAAAGCCAACCTGCCATTGCTCTTACATACTGGGAGCTGCCTTACAGAGAAGTTATTTAATAGCAATGAGGAGCAAGGGTTTGCTTAACCCATGTCTCCTGTAAACACACAAAAATATCTTTGCCAGAAATCTAATTTATTGYCCAAATGCACTCATTTAAAAGATATCTGAAAACCACAATCAGAATCAATACAACTGGAATTTATATAAAGCCTTCTGTTATGAAAGAATGGATAATGAGATGTTAGCTGGAGCATGACCAGTAACTGCCCCTTGGGTCTGTCCATTCTGCCACAGCTGAGAGTCCTCCTTTAGCTTTGTTTTTGTTAATAAATTCAGGCATCCTAAAGACTGGATAAATACATTACCATTTTTGTTAATAATCTTTATCTTCCTTTTAATTGTCTATCTTGAATGGTAATAAAGCACAACTCTTCACAGTGATAATGTTAGCAGAGCCCTATTCGGAGGCTCAATGTTGTTTTAATAATTTTCTTATTACCTAGTCCAGCACTTGGGCTTGTTATCTCATCTCATAGCAGAGATCTCATCCTACTGATCTAGAGAGCAAAGCCCAGCAAACCAGAACTGCTGCCATAACCAGACAGCTGCTGATGTAGGAGATACTTTGAAGAACAGCAATGGTCTCCGCCTACTTTCAGCCCAGTTTCCTAGGAGAGATGACCTTTGCAGTCATGCCATGTGTGTCCTTTCTCTCTTTGGCTAAAATATACTGACAGTTCTGAGGCAGTGGACATCTGAGCAGAGGAGAAAGGTCTTGCAATTGCCTTGACTGACAGCCTGTAATGTGAATGAAAAACTTATTAGATACTATTCATAGCAGGCAAGAAGGTAAGTGCTTGCCAGTGCCCCCTCAGAACTGCCCATAGGATGCAATTCCAAGAAAATAAGACATTATTAACTCCTCTCCTTTATACACAATGATATTGTTAAATTATTAATTCCTAACATTTCCTGGAGCTTGCCTTTTAAATCCCACTCTTACAAAGGGAGCARCTTCCTGCAGCCATTTCTTGCTCTGATGCTGCAGTCTCCCTCTACTCCTCACAAGTCTGGATTGGACAAGGCACTGACAAAAGCAGCACTAAGGACCACAGCTCAAGCTTGTCTTCATCAAAGTTTAGAAGGATAGTTATTGAGGGAACATACTCTTGTGGACATCTGTAAAACATAATATCAGAGGTGACAAATTAAATTGTCTGTTGTAGACAAACACTCTGAAACCAAAAATGCCTTCCTGATCAACTGGTGAAACATCAACATAGGTCTTGTCTATACTGGCTGTGGAAATGTGCTTACAATTTGCTGTCTAGCCTGTGCTCTTTGTATCACATTTTCTCAGGAAGAAAAGAGGGTGCAGAATGTTCTTCTCTTTGCATATGAC
This sequence comes from Mixornis gularis, assembly GCA_003546035.1. Lineage (NCBI taxonomy): Eukaryota > Metazoa > Chordata > Aves > Passeriformes > Timaliidae > Mixornis > Mixornis gularis. Next base: position 4,533,303 of record QVAJ01000041.1, on the reverse strand, counting down.
TCTGCTTTCTGGGCTTTTTTCTTCCGAGTGTTTTGAAAGCAGACATAAACAAATGTTAATGAGCAGTCATGAAGGAGCCTCTACAGAGCCAGCACACGTGAGGCAGAGAGGGTACAAAGTCCCTAATTCTGTCTGATTGGATGATTCAGATAAGCCATCTGACTGCTCTGTGTTCATTGTAGATCACCAGGTGGACAGCAGCACTATGCTGGTGCCCTGATTAGCTCTGCTGCTGTAGTGCTCTGTAGGAGCTGCCAAAAGCTTGGCAGCTTTCTTTGAGTCAGTAGTAGGGAAAGAATCAGCAAAGGAAAACAGAATTAAACACAAAATAAGCATTTAAAATATGGTATTGCATGTTCAACACTTTGTACATATGTTCAGGCAACACTTTGATGTTTTGGATTTTCTGAGTTTCACCTCTGTTGTGCCTTACCTACCCACTTACCTCTTGGGCTTCTCATGTCTTTGCAATAATCTCCTCTGCCTGGACTCATCCACATCAGCAGTACAGATCATCACAGGTGGTGGGAACATGGTGTTCCTTGAGGTCTGCTTCCCTGGCATCACCAGGTAGCTGCCTTGCTTCACTCTTATACCCTCACGGAAAATACTTTCTCTCCATTAATAATGAGCAGTGGAAAAAACCCTGAAGAAAGTATTAAAAGTCATATAACTCAGGCTGTTAYACACAGGGGTTAATGAAGCTTAGGGTGTCTAAGAGTCATTAGTAAAATAATTGCAAGATCAGTCAGGAGAGAAGGAGGTGTCATGGGGAAAAAAGATCTGCAAAATATTCCATAACAGACTGAAAACAACAGAATGCAAGTGCTGATTCCAGGCACACTCCACTAGGAAAAATTCTGTACACCTCCTTGAAACTGTTCGACAAGCAGGGTTTTGGTTAAACAAACAAGCCAGCCAAAAGAACCAATCTAATTTGTTGGGATATCTTGCACAAAGTAACACTCACATGAGAAATTTAATCCCTTGCCCAGGACAGCCAGTTGCTGTTTGGGTGGCTACAGGAGCCTCTCTTGYCAGGGTCTTTGTAATGGTGTTTTTGACTGCATCAGATGAGATTCTGAACTCCTGTTCTGCTGAATTTTTGTAATCCAGCTGGTCCTACTTTCTCAGAACATACCACGATGCTTTGACAGTGATTACCAGAAACTGCACAAAGCTTTTCTTAACTGTCTTAATTGGCTTCTAGAGACTCTTCTGTGTTGCCATTTCTGCAGCTGTGAGAACAGTTTCCACAGACCATCTAGGAGTGTCTTACCTCTGCACAGCTGCATCTGTTTTATGGCAGGAACTGCCTGGAAGGAGCTCACATGTATGCCCCATTCTCTTCTTGGGAAGATGGGTGTTTATTTGCACATTCAAGCATATAAATAGCACCTGTCATAGGCCTATGCACAGCAAGAGCTGTCTGGGCTAATTTCCAAGACTGTCCAAAATTCCCACCTGCACAGTTCCAGAAAAGAAAAAAGCATTAGTTTTCTTGTGGGGGCAATTGGGTGCTCAACCACTTTCTCTAAGATCTGTCCCTTGTCTCATCTGTGCAGCAAAGCCTAGCCTAGAAGGTCCAGGCAATTAATGTCTAAGGTGATAAAATACCATTATAGCCTGGTATCCAAATACACCACTGCTATGCCTGCAATTTCCTTCTTATATCGAAATCATATCTGAAATTCCACAGAAATCATCACMGTTGAATTTTATTTGAATCAATTATTTTTGTGCTTGAGACTCTGTAACCCTCCATTTGACCCAGAGAATGAGTGCCTTGTAAGTTTTTCATTATGTTCTTATGCAAAACATACGTCACAGTTTTCCTGCTTTGCAGAGAAACGTRGAATGAGAAGGTTTTTATGGGAATGTACTCTCCTACTGGTGAGCTTACCCTTAACACTTCTTCCTGATAGTAACAGAAGCCCYGTGACCAAACAAATCCCTGTACAATATTTGTAGTTCTTTTTATCTAAACTCACTAGGAACACTAGCTTTCACTGGTGATTAGCTGCTACACATTTAAATATTTTAGTAATTTGTGACACTTTGGTCCAGTACCTTGAATAAATTAAGAATATGGAAAAAAAATCAGAGCAGAATTGAGTTTGTACATTGCTTATTACTTCTTGCTGGGTATTCATGCCAAGCTAAATATAATTACCTGCAGTAATTCTAGGGTAGAACTCGAATTGCAAAAGCTGCCTGGAAAACAGTTATAAGACTGAATGTGTAGATTACATTCTGTTTAGATGGCATACTGAATATGTAATACTAATGTGACCAAAGTATTTGCATTTAAATTTCATGTGGCCCTTCAAAACAGAATAAAACAAAACATTAAAAAACCCAAAGCAACCCCCCAGCCCCAGAAAGGTCTGTTTTCTTTCTTCTGCCAGGAGTTTCAAGTAATTGAAATTTTCTGGCAGGGAGTTTTCTCATAATTAAAGACAGTGGTAATTGCACATTAATATTCAGATTTAATCAGAAGGAATCGAAATAGTTATGCAAAGGCTAAGTCAGACTGCAAAGGCTTCTGTAAAACTAACAGTGAATCAGATGTTTGGTAAACTGTTTCAATATTGAACCCGTAGGTAGTGGAAAGACAGGAATAGAAGAAAATTGTGAATTATCAGGGAATGGGTGAGCAATGGCATAACCGGGGAAAACTGTGGGAAAAGTCCTAGAGCACAATAAATTAAAGAACACAAATTCTTTGCAAAGGAAACAGGCACGTGGGAATACCCAGCACTGGTAGAAGCCCTCTAGGTTGCAGGCTGGCTGCCAAGCTGCAAACCTGGCCTAGATGAATGAGACACATGTGGGAGGTGAGACATGGTACAAATGGGGGCAGAGAAGAGAATTTAAGGAAACTGTCTCTGGAGAGCTTAGAACAGCTGTCTCTACTCCATAAAAGCTTCCAGTGTCCCTTAAAGGCTAARGAAAGCTCTAGTTTTTGCTTTTGGGATAATCACTGGGAATGAATAGATAAAAAGTCCTTCTGTATAAATTAACTAAGATATTTTCTTCCTTATGTGCATTTCTGGTTTGTTTGTTTGGTTGGTTGTTGTTGTTGTTGTTGTTTTATTTGTTGTTGTGTTTTGTTTGTTGGGGGGGGGTGGGTTTTTTTTAATTAGTTCTGTTTGAGGAGTTGAGAATCCCTTTGGTCCCACGGATTCACACCTAACTTTAGTAAATATCAAATTGCAGAAATCTTTTCTTGTCTTCCTTGGTTTTTCACCCGTACTTTTCCATGCATTATTTTGTATTTTGGCATCACCTTGATAACACAATGGAAATGGCTGTTTCCAACTGAATAATGCTCAGAGGAATGTAATAGTTAGAGATGGAGCAGCAGATTACCTGTTCCTAAAGGCTGTATATATAGGGCATTCCTAAAATAATACACTGAAACAGGTATCAATTTTTAGATTGAACTATGTAAAAGTAGAATTTTTCTAAGGGATTATATTTGGAGTGGTCCTGACTTTATCCAGCATTGTATAAAGTCAGTAGCACTGGTGCACTTACTCTGATTGTGTTACAATTTTAACTGACCTTCTTTCTTATGTATSCTCTCTCATGTCTCTTTTCTGAATGTCTCTTGCTCAATAGACGTTTCTGTATTTATTGGAGATTCCGAAATATGCCTAGAACATAAACATGTTGTTTGTTTTCTTAGGATTTGAATTTTTTGAAACAAGCGCCAAGGAAAACATTAATGTCAAGCAGACGTTTGAGCGACTTGTGGATATCATCTGTGACAAAATGTCAGAAAGTCTGGAGACAAATCCCACCATTGCTGCCAGCAACCAGAACACACAGCTAAAGGACACCCCTCCTCCACAGCAGCCTAACTGCAGCTGCTAATGCAGCCATCTGCAAAGGCAGCTCCAGTGTGTTCTATTGCCAACAGAGTATTTAAGAATGGTCTATATGCCTTTATTTATAATGTTTTATTAATTTATTTGGGAGAACAGTCTTGTTTTACATCATTAGCTGTTTGGATATGTATATGGGGATGGAGCAGTTTTTAATTTGAAAGGATGATCTATATTTTAGCACCTGGCTTTTGCATGCAGGGTGTATATTAATTTCTCTTTTCTTTTTACTGTTTTACATCACACTTCAGCTGGTGCCATGTCCTCAGACCATGTTTGCCTACACTTATCTCTCATTTCATCACTTTCAAGTTATGTAGTTGAATCTTTAGGGTAGTGGTCAGGGTGTTTTGAGTTAGATTCCTGATGCCACTTGTATATTTTCCTATCTGAAAATGAATTTAGAAGTATTCCTGTGGTGAGCCAATCCCTCATTCTGTCCAGATCACTTGTAGAAGAGACACTTCCTGGAGCACATTGCTTTGTCAAATCTACTCTCACTATGTTGCACTTCCTGACTGACTGAAAACTGCAGAAATTAGAAGGATTTCCTGGGCCCAAAGCCGTCAAAATTGCCTGTGAATTTCCAACTGGATGTGGATATTCAGTCCAGACTCTCAGAGATATTAGGTATTTCATCCTGTTTGGATAGCTAGKGTATTTGCTTTTACATAGGAGTTGCATGTCTATCTCTAATAATTTTCTGAAACTGGACTTAATTTCTCATCCCATCATTATGAAGACCCCAGTGCTACCTACCCCATAGTAGAAGGCTAGTTAGCTCTTTCTGTTTCTGCCTGCATGAGAAATTAACCACACAGTTCTATATTATATCTGACAGAGCCAAATCCATTGTGTTTGGTTGTTCATAGCCAAAAGCTGCCTTGTCACATTGCTGTCAAACCTGCATGCTTCAGTTTTCAGGAATTTCATCTCCCATTCAGTCACTGAGACAGCTACCACCMCAGTGGCTTCAAATGTCTATATTTCAGACCTACTGCAGAAATGCTGATGGTGTCAGGTGAACTGAAGTTTGACCTTATTTTTTTTTTCCATTTATTTTGGAAAGAGAATTGGGATTTTTAAAACTTTAGGAGTAATAAAAATTGCCACCATTTCTAATCTTAGGCTGAATACATTTAAGAGATCAGCAAAAGACTGTGAAGATAGCAGAATAAAGTACACAAATTCATTTATGATGAAGTGTTAAAATAGTTATACGTCACAGTTTTTCTCCTCTAGTAATTGGTGGAATTTTCTTACATCTGTGTCCTGAAGTACTTTGTACAACTGCTTTACTTSCAGTGACCTTTTTTTAACTAAACAGCATAACTGGACAAGCACCAATTATTTTATTTTTCCAATTASACAGAATTTAAGACAAGGATGACATTTTTTATACTGTCAGCAATAGGAAAAATCTGAAAAATAACACAAAAGGAAGTAAGACATAGAACACTGAATGACTCACAACTGCAAAGAAATCCTTCTTTACAGTTTATGTTTGTTGAAGGTAATTTATATAACTCCTGATATACACTAAGGGAAAATACCATTTTTAAAAAATTTATTAAATAATCTAAATATACTTTGACAAAATAAAAGTTACTTCCAAACAAGGCATATAGACACATGTAAAATGGATATGCCTGGAGGGTTCCACCTGGGCTGCCTAACTTAAATGAATGAGTGCTGTCTTCAGTCTGGGTTTTTAAACCATGTCTGTCCTGTTAGCTAGTTTGTTTAAGCACTTTCTCCCCTAGTAGACATGGAGACTGATTTACCTTCATGAAGAGAAAGCACCCTCCTTTTTAGAGCAGAGGACCAGATGGAAGAGGTATGTGCTATCCAAACCATGATCCTGTCTCTCTCCAGGGTGCTTTTTTTCCCCTCCCTCATTTAAGACAGCATATTCCTACGTGTGCTGAGAGACTTTCACTAGTACATTGTCACCCACTAGGTGCCAGCTGGTTGGAAAAAACAGAAGATACAAAGCTGAGCAAGCTTCATTTGAGATGGCTGCTGGGCAGTTTTCCATGCTTTTCTTTTTATGTCAGTGATTCCTGCTTGAGAAGAAGGAGCAGGAAAGCCTCAAGACAGAATTCAGCTTCAGCTCTCAAGTCCTTTAGACAAATCTTAGGCTGTGTTATTAGTCTGAACCATCTCAGACAAGGAGGGGAGAGACATAATCATGTTGTCAAGGATCTTGGGCATGTCCTGAATCCTKCAGCTTGGCTGTGCAAGTGCAAGTATTCCTCCAGCTTTGCTCCAAGATGTTTGATGTGAAATGGTCATCTCCTGTGCAGTGCAATAAGGAAAAAAGACTTCAAGGTRTCCCTTGCTGCAGCCACACTTTGCTTGTATTCCATTGCACTGAATTTAAGACTCTCCCTGCCTGGTTATGTCCATTTAGACTCTAATCAGTGGTAGAAATACATTATTAGCATGTATCTTTTTAAACAAATTGAGTGGTAGATAAATAGTTCTTTACATAAATGGGATTAATTGCTTTACATTTTGCATCAGGAATCTGGGCAGAAAAGTAACAGCAAAATCTAAGGAGACCCCCTGCTTCAAATTTCTGAGGCAACTAACCTGCTAAGCATCCACACACATTTGGCCTTCTGCATGAGATGGGATGGCTGGAGGAAGCAGCTGTCATAGCAGTGTTTTTCCTTAGAGTGCTGAAAATGTGTTAAAAGGAAAAAGCTCATCTGAAATACAGTAGCAGAATGAGTTGGTATCTAAAATCTCCCTGAAACTTTGTACTAACCCTCAGACATTGTCACGGAGTTCAGAGCTAGATTAATTTTTAAAATGTTCAAATAAAATACTTGGAGTTTTTCGAGACTGTCTAAAACCCTAGGAAAACCACTCAGCCCTCTCAGTTGACACTGTTTTGAGTAGAAGGTTGGAAAGGGTGACCTGTTGTGGTCCCATCAAACCAAATTTATCCCATCATGACTTTCTCTGAAATTGAAAATGTGTGGAAGTTCAAGCAGGCTTTTTCTTTTCAATCTGGGTTACCTACTGTTGGRAAAGTAGGCTTTGATTTTCCATCACAGGTTGGTTTTTGCAGTCACATGCTTCACAGCAATATTGAGTTTTCTGCTATAAATTTCTGCTATCTAAACATTTAGATCATGAACATCATGATCTCAGTACCTCTCTCAACTAGAACTTGCCTTTTTTAGAGAAACAGTAAAGACAGAAAAGTTTTTGAGAAGTAACTTACTATGCCTTCCCCAAATACTYCAAGAATTCTGAGGGGACTAACAGTGTTAGAATTTTCATTCTATCTAAAATTATGCCTTGGCCTCCTATGGGATAGAATATCCAATAGCAGCCTGTGTCAATCTGTTTCAGCTCCTCTTGACTTATATGATACAACTGCAGTTTTCTTAAATTCAGGTAGACTGAACATTTTGAAGAACCTGTCACAACTTGATTAAGGGCCTAAATTTAAATAATCAATGCCTTGCTCTTCACATATATCCAGTAGTCACTGATTTTGAGTTCCTGGAGAAGACAAGCAAGTTCTGGTTATACCTCTTACCTGTTCAGTAGTGTGGCACAATTCCTTCAAGCACCAGGCTACAAAGGACCRTGTTTTGTGATGGAAGAGGTGAGGGCTCAGATGAAAACTGGGGTAGCAGAAAAAAACCTACTTTCAGAATCATCACAAGTATTAGTCAAAAAGTTCTTGCACACCTTGCATTAATTGGTTGTCACTTTCAACATAGAAATAAGACTGAATGTCACAGCAAGTCATCAGTCCAGCCATAGATACCCCCTTCAGCTGAGATTTATCCACTTGGTGAGATACAGCAGTTGATACACAGAGTATGTTAAATTTCTGAGAGATGAGATGCCTTTGGGCAGAGAGTTCTGAGCTCCATAGTGCCAGCTGAAGCTGAACTAATACTACACAATCATTTTTCCGAGTTATGAGCTGGACTAAAGCTTATAGCAGCAGGCTAATCCTGTGCATGGGAAATGCACCAGCCTTATCATGCTCTGACAATGTGTTGCTTGCTGCACCTTCAAGCTACTGGTCAGAAAATACCTGGGAGCACCCAGGAGCATGGGGATTGACCAGTTCCTGCCAAACAGCTAGCCAGCCCTGCTGGGTTGAACATTTAGATGCATGTTTTTGATTCTTTTGAGAGTTCATGTCCACGAGTTGCAAGTGCAACTGACTTAATAATGTGTCTGTTCTTTTTGGTGGTGATGGTTAGTTTATTTAGACTTGTTCATTTGGTGTTTTAAATAAGTATGAACTAGCCTAATTTCCTGTCAAAAAATATTCTTTCTCTCTGAACAGCTCTGTAAGTGACTGTTACCTGGAATTGTTTGTTCCTTTGTGCTTATACTTAATGCAATGCCTAGAGAAATTACCTGAGCAACTACATCTATGTGGCCTTTTCCAKAACACTAGTCTGAAATATTAAATTTTCTTCCCAGTCTGCTCAGCTCTGTATATTCAGCTGTACCACCTGCATCTTCTTCTTCATTTTAGAAATGAAGTGCTATTTCAGGATGTACAAAATTTGCTGAAGTTTGATCCTAACTTTGAGAATGCTTTAAATTTGCTATTTTTAGGGGGAAAAAAAAAGGCAAAAATTGTACATTTGGTGGTTATGCATTTGTTTCTTCGGAGCAGACAAATGATGTTGTGATTGCATYCCAAGAGAGACCCCCTTACAAACTCCACCCCTCACAAGCTATTCTTTTCTATATTTGTTTTTTGAGAAGTAAGTTTTATTATTTACATTTTTACAGGCATCAACTAAATTTCAGTGCTGATGGCAGACCGATTCCTCCTTGGCCTGTTTCATATAGACTCACAATGTATGAGCCTAGTTCTTCTTTAGCATGACAGATTTAGCAATGTGAGACCATGAGTTTGAAGCCTCATAGATACATCCTTAGGGGGTTTAGCAACATATCTTCACATATGCCAACAAGGGCATAAACTGTGTTAATTTACACCCTTGAGCCATACATTGTGATTCCAGATTCTCCAARGTTGATCACTTGTCCAGTCTTGTTTAAAAAGGCAACACATTTCAATTATTTGAATGAACTCTACCAGTTTCATTTAGGGGCAAATGTAGTTCACCTTTGCAAATTAGGTTTTCTTTTTTGTTTCCTTTTGTTTCTCCATGGGTGTTCAGTGAAGCAGAATTTRTGACTACACACATATTATATGCACATAAATACGGTAGTACATCTTTGATACTCCTTCATTTCCCACTGTTACTTATTTATATTCAGTGCCACCTTTCCCAAATTTATCCTTAAATTGTCATTACTGCTGGAAATCAAATGTGTTACATTTGAAGACCATGGGTGTATTAACTGTGGTCCCAGCACAGGTGGATGGCTTGTCATTTGTACAATAAGGTACTTGGTATCTGATCTGGGGAAGAAGCAAAAGTCCCGATTTTCCCATAACTTCACATTCACCAATAACACACAAAAATGAAAGTTAAACAGAGATCGTTTACCACTTCTGATGATAAATTTCCTCGAGTAATTCTGACATGTACCTGCAACTAGTGATGTATGAAACGTTTGTGCTGTAACTCCTGTTTGGTATTTTGTCAGTAATGTCAGATGTGCTGTGACTCAGTTGGACCGTCACAATGTGTAACCTATATACTAGCATTCGTGTATTTCAAATGTCTTACATGTTGCATGAAAAAAATGTTATAAAAATAGATATTTTTTCTATTTTTGAATACCTCAAGACTGAGGAATCATGGGCCAATAAGTGCAATATTTAATTATTTACTCAGTGTATATAAATTTGTGTGAAAGGGAGAAGCATCATGTGTGTGTGATAAGCTGTTGATGATGCCTGTGTGGCTTAAGATTTCTAGTAAATGTACACGTCTTGTAGAAATATTCTATAGTAAACACTTTACCAGTGTAGTGTAAGAATATTCTTAAGTAACTTAAACTATTTTTCATAAATAAGACTATGGTTAAAGATATTTGTATGTTTAATGCAAGTGCATGTCAATTTTACTTTTAGGGTTCTGAGTGTCCTTTTTTGAGAATTTTCATGTTACACCAACACCAGTGGGACAGACCATCTGTCAGAAAATGCTTAAAATCATTTATGAACTCTCTGCCTATATTTTTTAAAGCATGTTCTCTAGAAGCATTAAAAGAACCTCTTAGAGCTCAGCATTTATGGTGAGTTAATTATTTATTATCAAGAGTCAGTTACATGCTCTGCCTGTATTGCATAATATCACGTGGACACATTTTCTTTAACCTGATACAGTTAACTCATAATATTTACTGGAAATAATAAATAGGGGTACCCAGTATTCTTGCACATGACTTGTCAAACTTCGGTCGGTGCCCTAGTTTAACATGTTTTGAAAGTTTTAAGGTCACAGTCAGCAACACAGCAGAGTGGAAGGTGACCTTAACTGGCCTCTTTTGACAATTAAGTTTCTTATCTTCTCCAGATACTAAAGATGGAAGGTACCTCCTTAAAGATACTGACCCACATTCTTCACTCCATTTTACATGGTCTTCAAAGTTTAATAATTCCGGTGTTAGGTGTAAAGCTGAGGTACAAATGGAAACAAAATGCAGGCCAGAATCTAACCATGAAATTAAAAGGACACATCCAATGATTTATTTATTCCTGCTTCCTTGCATAATTGTAATGGTTCTCTAAGAACATGGGCAAGGCCATCAGTACTSAGCAACACCCTTGGGTACATTTGGGACCTTAACCCTGAATCACTGATCTGCAATGGGTTCCCAGCTGTGCCCATAGAGCCTGCAGAAAAACTCATTCTGATAATTCTTGCTAAATCTCCAGTTTCAAAGGCATGTGTCTTCAACATTGAGAATTTACTAAACAGAGACAGGCCACTGAGTCTATGCCATGGGGAGGAATTTGGGAATAGGTTTTGCCAGACAGTTTTCCTAGAAAACTATATTCCTTAGTACCATGCTAAAAGGTACCTAAGTAGATTTTTGTTTGACCTGATGAATTTCTCTGACAATGTACGCAGTTGAATAAGTTATGGTTGTTTGTATTGTTTTGGGTATTTTTAATTTGCTTGATCTGGAAAGGAGTGAAATTCTAAGGCCTACTGGAAACCAATATCATGGGTTTCCTTTCTGATGTCATCAAATACATTCTCTGAGAAAGCAAAGTAGCTAAATTGCATTAAGTAGCACATGACAGTACTTGCAATGACCTGAAAAGTCCTTGAATTTTYTTTTGTACCTAATGCCATTAAAACTTCTGCAAAATTATACAGACCACAGTGAAATGAAAATGTACGTAGATAGAAATTTGGAGTTTCTTAATATAAAAAGGAAATTTTTGGCATCATTGTTCCTAAGCAACAAAGTAAGAGTCAGAATATGAGGTACTACTGAAATGGAAATATACAGCCTGTTACAGGACTCCCTAAACTTTTTATTGTTAAGTTACCTGACAGTTCAAGGGCTGGCAGATAATTCTACCTAGCTTTTTTATAATTCCTCATAGGCATGTGATTACATGCACGAAAATAAATGCTTACCTTGATAACATGCAGCTGTTCTGGTTCTCTCAAACCAACTTGTTTGCTGAGCTGTTCGTGAAGAAAAACTAAAGTACATGTTTAGGATCCTTTTGTGAGGGGGTGAGACTCAATCTGTGCCTTCTCCCCCGACTCTTACTGCAATATAGCTACTGTGGTTTTAAAAAATATGTTAGCTAAAATGCTGCTGGGTGATAAATTTTGTGAATCTTCTCCATAAATCCATGGAAGCTCTTGTCTGAATGTTCAGTACAAGTTTTATCCACATGGAGAGTTTTAATTCTGTGCAGATGTAGCGACCATGTGTATTCCATTGGATATTCTGTTTGTATGTGACTTCTATATACCAAGTGGATTTTGTTTGTTTAATTCTTTTGCTGAAAATTCTTTATTCTTCCTTTTGCAATTACAATAAATATTCAAGAGACTATATTAATGAATATCTCAGTTGTGGTGACATGGTCTTACACCCCACCCTTCTCCCCTCATTTATTTCCTTTTACTTACTAAAACTGGAAAAGAATAACTTCATTTTTGACTAAATGATTGACAAAATTACCACATCTGCAAAAATTCATTTCACTAATTACCTCTCAGTAGCACTGGTGACTGTAGCTCTGTGTGAATTCCACAGAATTCACTAGAGATTTTGCCCTAACAATCTGAAGGAGAAAGATTTTTTAGACATTTCCCTAGCAAAAGCACACTGCCTCTATGCAGACCCTTTTAAATAGGGCAAAGTTTTTTCTTTTGATTTTTCACTGTCTAAACTTCTAAACAGTATATATGCTTCTTGGATGCTGTTATTAGTTGATCATGTAATCTTAGTTCAAATGCCCCATCTCAGTTGTGATGGGTGGTTATTTCACACAATTTATGATGTATCACTGTCCAGTTACTGCTTTTTCCAACACTTACACACACACTTGTGCTAGTTTGAAGCCTGCTGTGACTCCTGAATTTATTTTTCCTCCATATAAATACTAATCTTCAATCAATCTGTTGACCAGGTTGTACCATCCCTTGTCCCCCCCCAACKCCTGCAGCAGGTTACTACCTACACACTCCTTTACCACATGTCCCTTCTCACTGTTCCACTGTGTTCCAGCCAAGTCCCCCTATTTTTTCTAGTGTATTTACATCTCATCTGCAAAATATCTCATGATAATTGCCRAATTTTCTCTCAACATTGAGTGCTTCCTTGCTCACTGTTTGTGATCCTTTATCTAGATGGGTTTTTGCTGAAGGGTCTATTTGTATCCTATTTACAGACAATTTTTTTATCCTATTTACAGTCAGAAGGCTGAAGACAAAATCTTTCTAACCACTAAAAAACCCCCCCAAAACCAAAAAAACCCAACAACAACAATACAAAACAAACAAAAAAAAGAAAGGATGCTGGAAAGGGGAAATGTAAAGTGACACAGAAAAGATTCCCAGCTATGCGTAAAAAGGTCAAACAAGCAGAATATCCCAGTGAAGAGTGGGTGACTTATCAATGTGATCCACCAAAACGAAGAAAGACAAACTCTAGATTACACCCAACTGAGGGGACTCCAGCAAGGTAATGGAAAACTGAGGGTTAATTGTTTTTTGTATAACTCTGTGCAACTCTTGAGTTGCAAAGAGAAAAACAGAGGTGCCTTCAAAAATCTGAATTGTCTTTCCACATCTGTGTATCTGTTGGCACTAATGCAAGATCCTGAAGAAATTAACTGTAAGACAGAAGATTTATGGCTTAACTGTCTCATGTGAGAAGGGGATGTGCTCTAAACTATGGTGAACACAGGTCGTCAGTGGAAGGCACAGGCAGTAGGAATCTGGTATGAGGTCCTGTTCTCCATTATATCCCAGCCAGAGGGTTTTCCATTGAGTCTGGTCCTAGTGCTCCACTGGGGTTGGAGAAACTGGAGGTGCTGAAGGAGTGGCAGGATGAAAAGGTACTCCAGCCTTGGATAAGCCTCAGAGTGAATCCAGGCAGTTCTGCAACCCACTCCAGTGTAATGGAAAAATGAGACCAGAGACCATTCCACCTGTGGAAAAATGGTGTGGAAGGTCCACAGCACAGCCAAACTTCCAGTTATTAAGGAGGTAAAAAACATGGTCTTGGAGAGTCAGAAATTCTGTTATTACACTGTTCCCAACAGCTGCCCCTGGGGAGGCTATCTGGGGCCTCCACAAGCAGCATCATGGTTTCCTGAGGAGATACAGCCCTTTCCTCATGTTCAAGCACATTTAGAGAGTGACCTTGGACTGCCAAATTATCACTCCTATTGATTCAGTGCAGCTAACCCCAAACAACTTGGCCAAGTGCAGGCAATCAGCATGCTCWCAGCAGAGCAGCCTCACTCTGGGGCCCCTACAGGGTCTTCTGAGGCCCCAGGAAGTGCACACTGTCTTGTTTCAAACCAATGCCTGTGGTTAGAAAATAAGCCTATGAATAGCTGTAGAACATCTGGGGATGTCACACAAAATATCTGCCTTGAACCAGATTCTAGAGATTTTAAAGTTTAGATAGGGTTCTAGGAATGAAATCTCTGCCCTGCTTTTCTTTCAAGAAGATTTGCCCTAAGAGATATATATTCCTTTCTACTGTTTTGGTTAATACTTATCCAAGCAGGAGAAGGCTCAGGCCCTGAGCCCAGCAGCCCCAGCTCCTGTGCAGGCCAGCAGCACAATGCACACAGCCCAGCCAGCCGTGCCCTGCAGCCATCTGCTCAGGCAGCATCTGCTCAGTGTCTTGGCTGGAACCTGCCTTTGGGCCATCTCTTTTATTGCTGTTGAGGAACAAAACCATAAATTGTGTGGAAAATAAAGCTCACTTCAAGGTGAAGTTTCTCTCTTCAGTAATTAACAATAGGGAGATGAGTTTCCTGGTGTCTTTTCCGCTTGAGGGCACATAACCATCCACGTCACCTGGCAGAGCAGAAAAACAACAAGGTTTTACTCTATAACTGTCAACAAGGAACAAATGTTGCCTTGTGTCTATGCAGGTTAAAAATATCTTCASTAACATTACTGAGAAGCTGGTTAAATGGCTTCCTTTTATCTTGCAGGGAACGGGGACCATCTACCAGGATGGAAGTACTTGGTGTCCATGTCAAGTCTACAGGAGGTCATTAAATCTTGAGCACACACAGGATTTCAGATACAGCCATTCATTCATTTCAGAAGTCCTGTGCCTTTGGTCAATAGTCTGGTTGTTATCTGCTTTTATTATATTAGTGTTTTCTGTACCATTAGGAACATAAGTATCTGCTCTTGGGATGAACATTTCTATCGGGAACTTGTCTAATTTCTCTTCTATATGTGACTTCCAGGTTTCTTCTACTAATTGTTTTCCTGAAATGTAATAATAGAGATTCCCAAACCATAAGAGGAGGAATTTCTTCCTTAGCAGATAATATTTTCATTATTGCATTTCAGAGGAAGCCAGAAAGACAATTTATTAGTCTGCTAAGACTTCTCTCTTGCCTTACCAATCTTGGCTAAAGATAATCCACATCTGCACAGTGCCATAATGCACAAATCACTGACTTAGAGTGACAAGTGTCTGACAACTGCTAACAAAGAAAAAGGGAAAATCACAGAACTATATTTTGGAGATGTCCTGGCAACAGACATCCCTCCTGCACTGGGCTCATTGGYTCATTCTCCTCCATTCACCACTTATTTTCCAAAGAGAAACTGACCTTTTTGTGCTGGGATTCTGGGAAGTGAGTCTTCTTCCCTTTTTCTTTTT
>QVAJ01000041.1:4499792-4510175 GCA_003546035.1 Mixornis gularis | reverse complement strand
AAAGCTGAGCTGTGAAGAAGTGCTGTCAAGTCTGTGCAAAACCAATGGGAGACACACAGAGAGAAACAATTTCAGCTGGGTTTGATGTAATCAGGTTCATTTTAGCTTGGTTTAGAGGAGGATTTCAGTAATAGGAAAGAATGACTGCAAGAAGTAATTTGTGTACTTCATACTCCTGTACCTGTTCACTCTTCAGCTACTCTTGTGTTGACTAAGGCATTGTTATCAGGTCAGCAGCTTCCCAGACAGGTGTCCATGGATGATAATTTCAGAAAAAGATTAATCTATTGGTGGTCTCATATTATGTCTCTGGTCAAAGAAACAACCACATTGGTATTACTTTTCAAAGGTTTGTTTGCTGTATCAGCTCTCCTCTATGTCATAGACCATAGGATCAGGTACCTGCACCATCCACTTCTTTCCCCAAGACCATTTACACCAAAGCCTTACCTGTATATGCTGAGTTGTGACCCTCTTGCACTCCAACAAGGCTTTCTAAGAGCCCACACCATCACTGTGCTGTTACTTAGCTTAAGGTCCTCAAAGATCCCTCTCTTTCCCACACAGAAATGCTCTGTCAGATTTYTGGGGGGGCGTGGGTGTTGACCATGCCTATATACTCTTTATACAAATAAATCCAGCTCTAATGGGCAGCTAAGCAGCACTGTGGCAGCTGCACTGACTGATTGCCCACTCAGCATGGAAACCTGGGCAACATGTAGAGACTTGAGGTGGGGCTTCCTTGTTCTCAGTAGCCCCCCTGTGCCCTTGCTCAGACACCCAGGGGCTTTCCTGTCTTACCAGCTCAGACAGAGCTCCTGCCTATAAGTAAGTTTCATTTTTGAGGATTATGATTAGTAAAAGAATGAATTCTGTTGCAGCTGGGAAGCCTGTCAGTCCAGCTCTGACAAAAATTGTCCTCTTGAGAAAGATTTCTCTTCAGAAGAGGCAGTTTCTCCAAAAGAAAGATAAAGCAGCTTGGAATAAGGGCTTAAAAGGAAAGTATCCAACTACTTGAGTATAATACTGGAAGATTTTCTATTTTTAGTCAAATTGCCTTGAGTAACTACATGTAAGTAAATGAGGGGGGAGTGGGGGATTTTGGCTCTTCTTAGCTTAATGACACCAAACCCACAAAGAATTCCTGTCTCCACTTYCAGTATCTACAGTGCTTCCTTCACCGGGGCTGACAGCTTCCTTCCCCACCAGATCAGGTCACTGGCTTTCAGCAGTGGATTCACGTGTTGCCTGGTTCGTATGTGACATGCTAACTAGAGATCTTCTTTAAAACAGGCATTTATGAGTCACTTGCTAGTCAGCTATGCTATCAAAAAAACACAGTTCGAATACATAAGGGCATGAAATAAACACTCTTGAAACACTGAATAATTTTCTGTGACATTATCATTCTCAAATTGAAAATGCTGCAGTTCCTGGGGCAGTGCAACCTGGTTTTATCACCACAAGCACATCCAAACACAGGTCAGGGCTATTTTATATTCTTCAGCATGACAACTTTGACCAGTACCTCTGGAAGCACGAATCACAACTCAAGACAACGTGCCCAGCTTACCACTGCTGACTGCCAGGCTGGAAAACCTCACGTTTTCCTACTTCAGAAGCTGCTGAAAGGTGGAGATATCCACAAGGAAAAAAAAAAGGGAAGAACAAAAATACCTCTCATGCCCACAAATGTGTGTATTTTTGGCTTTCAGCTTATTTTCACATTAGAGCATTTTCAGTACTTAGAGAAAACAATTTCTTTCATAAATGAATTTATGGCTGCCAGCTTCCTGAAAGGAAGCTGAAATCAATTATCCATGGCAGGCATTTAAAACTCTCCATGTTTCTAAGCCTGCATAACTTCAGGTAGAAGTACAAACATCCTTTAGGTATGGAACAGCACATGCACCGTGACGTCTACACAGCAAGATTTTCACTTTCAATTGACTAAATTATGTTATGACCAGGTGGCACTGCCATTCCTTAATGCAACATATGATGCTGGTTGTGTTGGAGGTGATTCAATGGAGGCAATGAGTTAAAATTATAGCAGGCACTCTCKGGTTCCTGTTGTTCTCATTAGGAGCCCAAATTTTCCACGTACGTTTATGATTCTGGTTATGGGAGAGCGAGATGCAATTCACACCTGCGTGGGAGGCGCAGGAAGAACAGTGCTCTGATTACGTCTCACTTTTAAKCAGTGTTTTGAAAAGCTTACCAGTTTGTACTGATTCTTGGAAAGAGTCACACCTGTTTTTGAAGCAAGCAAAGGTACTGCACACACGGTGGTTTACAGTGGTCCTGACTGGTGACAGGACAGATTCAGACCTAACCATGGCCTCCCCTTGAATGTGGCAAAGATGTCATCATCAGCTCCCTGTTCTGTTCCRAACATCTTAAATTGCTGGGTGGAGCACGGAGTTGTGGCCAAGCTAGAGACTTCAAGCTTTTGCAGGTTATCAAGAAAAATGTACACATCGAACCAGAATATCTTCTTGCTCATGCTTGTTCATAGCATCAAGTCACGAAAGAAGCAGGAACTTAAGGTTATGTGTTAACCTCAYCCCTCTGCATATTCTCTATCCATTCAGAGCTTTCAAGTGCTTTAAGAGAAAGTTGTGAAATAAATAGCCTCTGGCAGAATTTTTGCTTTCACACCAGGATACCTCCTGTGTGGCTGAATTAAAAGCCTGGATCAAGATGTAACACTGCTATGGGAAGTGAAGTCTGAGTCTGTTGTGAAAAAAGGGTTTGCAAAGTTGGTCAGTGGATGTCAATACTGAGGGGCTTTGGGAATAACCTTTTCTCCACATCAGAAGCTAGGTCTGGCCAGCACCAAGAGTCTGGACATGAACAACACAAGGCAAAACTCTGCTGTGGTCAGACTGATATCCATATGCTGTGGAAAAATGGGGAAGGGAGGTGCTGTAATTTTGCCTGGGACARGCTGGTTCACAATGCTTTAATGGAAATCACACACTTACCTGAGAGCTGTGTATGACCTGTGCAGGCAAACAAGCTTATGCCTTGCCCTGCCAGTGCTGCTTCTATACACATATCCATAACCACCAGATGTCACAACGAGAAAACAGAAARCAGAGCTTTGTAGACAAACACTACTTTGTTTTTCCTACCTATAAAAAGATGTGAGTTCATTAGCTTTGTTTCATTTCCCCTTTTTTTTGGCACGCTATGTATGCCCATTCAGAAGCTGGAGGTGAGAAAAGAGGATGGGAGGTATCAGTCACTGCTTTGAATGGTTTGGCATTAACATGTCACTGGCATCTCAGAGGATTCATCAAAGTCAGGAATAGCAGGTGACTCACAGGCAGTGTCTGTGCTTTGGTACATGCCTGGTTCAGGTAATGTATTTGCTCTTTGGATTTTGTGTGTCATGCAAAAGTTGCATGGGGGATTTGTCAAGGCTGAACCTGGTTTGGTTGTTGGAGTGGAGCCTCCACATGGTGCAGCTCCCTGAAATGGCCCTAAGGCACGTGTCCTGCTTGCAGTTCTGAATGCCTGCACCCAGGACACTGAAGGGTACTGTTATAAATAAGCCTTGTATATTAATTTGGGCATGAGAAATTAAAGAATTGCAGGCGGGAAGGAATGCATTGGCAGAGTCACCAGAGGAAAAGCCTGGGCTGAGGAATGTCCACCGAAATCTACAACTGAAAAGAAGGACTTCAGCTGAGCCATCAGCCCCAGACAGCTGAGCCATCAGCCCCAGACAGCTCTGACTCCCCAACAGACATCTTTCCATCTGGTGAAGGGACCCCACTCTACAACTGAATATGATTTAAAGTTAATCCTCGAACACCATTCAGATTCCACTCCTGGAGAAGTTTGAATCCCAAAGAGAAGACCCATGAATGTCATAATCCTACCACAGACAAAGGAAAACCTCGCCTCGAGGGAAATAAAAAGTATAAAACCTGGACCCAAAAAGCAGGACRTTGGAGCGAATGACGGAGGACTTGGTACCAGCAGGTCCCGTATTCGTTTCCCAGATTCGGACGAATCCATTCTTTATTGTGGCTTGGATTTATTGTTGTTTTATTGCATTGTGGCTGTGTTTTTGTTGTGGTTTTATTTCTTTTTTTTTGTATTTCAACTCGCAGGAGCGAGAAAATAAATTTTATTTTTCTGTGAATTTCGATCTGGCTCACCATATTTATAACAGGTACAGTGTGCATTGTTCTAGGAGGAACATCCATGCTCACATAGCTATGGTTCACTGCACAGATACACCCTCAAAGAGCTTGCTCAATGGTTTGTGCTGCACAATTCCAATCCTAATTCTTGAACTCTGATCTAGGTCAGCAAACTTGTTACAGTGGTAGCTGAATGAGACTGTGGGAAGAACTTTGTGCCTTGCAGTCACTGCACCTGTACATCCCTGAAGGAAAATGGAATATCTCTTCTCTCCCCGACCCTCCATCTTTTCTGCTTTCATCTCCAGTGTGGCAGACCGAATCCTCTCAGAGACAGACGGGATTCCCCAGGGAGAGCCTTGCCCTGTATCAGGTGTGAGTGAGTTATGAGTGTACTGGGCACCTGGTGGAGTGGTCTCTGCCAGCTCAGGAGCTGCCTGTTCATTTCAGCAGCAAAGAACAGCATCCTGTTTTCAATCTGTCTCTAATTAAATACAGGAAAATGACCAGGACTTGCACTAAGGCACCCAGAGACAATATGTCCACTACCACATTTCCTCATGTTCCAAGTACTACCCAGTCTGCAGAGGGAATTCCTTTGGGTGGGAGATCCTTCTGTGGGATAGGGCAAAGCCCTGGGATTTCTCCAGGAGCCAAAGGAACACAGCTTACACAGTAGTGCCCTTCAATTTTTATTTACTTTTCTATTTCTTTGTTCCCCTTGGAACACAGACTGAAGCTCCTGTCAGAGCCTGATGCCCTATATCCAGGTCAGCCACTGCCCTCAGACACAGCTCTCTGCTTGAAACATTCCTGTGAAGAGCTCTCTGAACCTATTCAGTGGCTCCACCTACATTTTGGTGCCATGTGAAATTACTTGCTCAGACCCAGCCAATGGACCCCTTTGCCAGGGTAGCAGGTGAGCCTGGGCTGAGTGCCTGCAGACACCAACTTCCTTCTAGAAGGAGAGCAAACCAACCACCTCAGTCACTCTTGCAGACCTGGTTCTGGGGGGCCCTGGGCACAGCACTCCCACCTAGACAGCCCACAGTAATGGTGCCCCTGTGGGCATCAAAACTTCTTTTTTCCCACTCAGCCCACTTCTGGTTGTGACTATCTCTCCAAGTGCAGTATGAGGAGAGGTAGAATCAAACAGGGYTTCATACCATGGTCCAAATCCTATAACCTTAGATTTAACAGGTATCCTTGGAGTTAGCAGTGAATTTTTGCTCTGTCTCTTCAAGACAAATGCAAATAGTTTCATTGCAGGCAGATGTTCTTTACACATATGCAGCTCAAAATATGAGCTTGAGGCCAGGTTTCATCCTTTTCCAATTGGATCACCAGGCATTGAGAACAACCCTTTAAAATTTTTTACACTGCTGGGCTTCCTTGATCCATCCTAAAATTGTACCTAGGCACTTGAGTTTGTTTAGCTTTTCTACTGTGCTTACATCTGCCAAGCTCAGCTTTTTACCTTCTTTTTTYGGTTGTTGTTTTTGTCACATTTCTTCAAGAAGAGAAAAAATCTGGTGGGTGTCAGAGYAAGATGTCTTCCTTGGTCTGGTGGACCACAACCTCCTACTCACTGAACAGCAGAGAGCCCGTGTGCATGCACAGTGAACTTTCCCAGTCCATCCTGAACAAAGATGTGGATAGATTCAGTGAGAATGCAGCTACACCTACCTAGGAAAGTGGGAGTACATGGTGACAGCACACCATTCACACTGGGCTGCTGCTTCACTCTCTGATGAGCATCATCTCCACTGTTTGTGAAAATGAATTTCCTGGGCAGAGACACAGGAAGGGAGCAGGCACCAGACATCTGTTGCTTCAGTGCACATTTCTGTGTCTGYGCACAACTCCACTTTCAGTGTCAGTGACATCAGTGATTCTGGGCTTTGTGTGGCAATGGCTGAGTCATGGGAAACGTTCCCTGTAGGTGGCTTTTCTCTGGGAGGAGTACCTTCCCAAGGGGTACAGGAAGCAGGTCAGAGACCCCACATGCTCTATGTGTACTTCATCCAGAGTCATCAGAAGAAAACAAGCACTTCCTGCAATCTGGAGTGAGACAGCTTATGCTTTGAAGGGAGAAAATCCTTTTGATTGAAAGTTGCAAGGGTTTATTTTTAATGCAGACTCAAAGATACACTTTATGTTWGAAAATACCTGTTGTTGAATGATGTTTACCTGGAAGGAACATCTGAGGAGGTTGTTTCTGGAAACTCAGAGCCAGGAGAAGAATGCTTGTCTGTTCYGTACCAGTATCACTCACTTCAGGTATCCATTGCAAACAACATAGTATGGTGGATGTGAGCTGTCCCATCCTATCAATAGCAAAGAGAGCAGAACAACCTTCACAGTGCTTAACCAAGGAAGCTAAAAGGGTGAGGGTGTAGAGATGATGACATATGAAGTACAAAGAAAGAAACCTCCTGGGACCAGGGAGAAAACAACAGTGAATGCTCCAGCCTAAGAGGAAAGGACACATGTGTTCAGCAAAGCTGTGAGCTCAAAGAGCTGCGGAGAGCAACGTGAGAAGTGATAATGAAATGTGTGAATATGATGAACTGCACTTAAAATACAGTTGACAAGTGGCTTAGTTCTGCCGAGCTGTGAAAGAAGTGGATTTGAGGGGTGGTCAGACTGAGGCTGTAGCCCCTCCTTTGACTCTGCAACCTCTTCCAGCTCGTCCCCTCCTCCTGGAGGCTGAGAATCACTCTGAAAAATCGGTTTTGTTGCAGCACAGCTACTGGAAGAGTAGATTTTTAATCCTTTTTTCAGTGCCTGGCAGGAACAGGAGGTAACAGGTTTGTGGATGGGAGTGTGTGAGCTAGGAARATGAG
This sequence comes from Mixornis gularis, assembly GCA_003546035.1. Lineage (NCBI taxonomy): Eukaryota > Metazoa > Chordata > Aves > Passeriformes > Timaliidae > Mixornis > Mixornis gularis. Next base: position 4,503,172 of record QVAJ01000041.1, on the reverse strand, counting down.
CATGCTGCTAAAACAGCCACAGTGGCAGGCCTTTGCCCTCTCTGCATAGCACAGGATTGGCAGGACAAAAAAAAAGACTTCTGTTATCAGAAGTGCCCCAGCTAATATGCATTGTTTGAGCCAAAGGGGATTGGGGTAAACATGGTTTTGGGCAGCARTGCTGGCAGTAGGGTAGGACAGGGGTGACAGGATGCCAGTCTCTTTACCCCAGTTGCTGCTGCAAGTTTCAGGCTTGAATGGGATCCCCACTGATCTCCAAGAAAATTAGTGAGTATTGCAGGTGAACAGAGATGAACAGATGCAGATTTCATGTTTTGACTCAGAGTTGTTAAGGCACTATCAAATCTTACTGCCAATAAATTTGTTATTAACAAAAACCCACAGATAAACAATGACAGAATTCTTCAATTTTGTTCTGTTTTAATCAGAGAKCCAGCTCTGATTTTTCTCTTCATTTAGATTTAAAAAGAAGAAGAAGAAGAAGAAAAATAAAAAGGAAATAAATAAAAAGAGGAGGCAGTATTTTATCACCCACTCTAGGCTGCACAGCCAGCCTCTGTGACCCCTCGGCCATCTCACTTTTTCTGCAGCTAGGGTGAACCCTGAAYCAATGGCATACTCTGTTTTTCTAACTGAGTGCCAAATTTAAAGTCTATTTTAATAATGGAAATGCCACTATGTTTTTGATCATCGAGCCTTTCCTGACTACCCCTGTGTGGCGTATATGACATGCTTTTAGAGMACAGGCAGAGTTTGCCCTGTTGCATGATTTCCCCATGGCTCTGTTACTGTGATCCATCTTAAGGAATGTCTGAGCTGTGCTCCTCGTGTGCAACACAGGAACATCTGAGCTTGTATGTGCCTCTGTGAGTGTGTGTGTTTGTTATTAATTGTGTTTAGCTACATAACTGTCTTAAGCCTTGCTTCTAAGCCACGTGCACTTTGCTGCTTATATCCAGAGCAAGGGGGATGGTACCTCAGGACTGTGCTCATCCCCCAGCCCTCTGCCCCCACTGCAGCAGAGCTGGAGCTGTGGGACCAGTTACATCAGCACACAGCTCTCCACTGCAGCCTCTGCTCCTGGCAAAGGTCAGGTCAGTCAGAGCCTGCAGGAGTTGCACTGCATCTGTCAATAAACATTCACAGGTTCCCCCTTGCTGACATTTATGCAAGGGATGTCCTTTCTTATAGGCAGTCTGACCAGACTTCAATCCCAGTTACTGCTGGAATTGCTTTAGGGCAGACCCACTAATTGGCCATGGAGGGCTCCTGTTCTCTGCAGAGCACAACTGCTGCACTAGAGAAGGATATTCATCCACACATTCACATAGAGCTTTCTCTTTTTAATCAGTTTCTATATCTATATCTATCTATATAATCTATATCTGTATCTAATCTATATCCTCTATATCTAGTCTATCATCTACATCTATATCTATATCCATATCTGTACCTATATCTATATCATCTATATCTATATCATCTATATTGTATCTATCTATATCTATATCTACATCTATATCTATATCTATATCTATATCTATATCTATATCTATATCTATATCTATATCTATACATATCTACATCATCAATCTACCTATACATATCTATATCATCAATGTATCTATATATATATCATCTATATCTATCTATATCTATCTCTATCTCTATCTGGGTGCATATGCATCATTTCACACCAAGCATAGATTAGAAACACAATAATCTTCCCTAAGGAACTAGTTTCAGCARCTCACTTATGTATTAGTGATTTCTGTGCTGTAAAAGCTTTTCAGAAAGCCCTAACTTGCAGAATGCACAACACCTCTACTGAACTAAAGCTTGTTAACTGATGTCAAACAACCAACCCACTCTCTTGATGTGGATAATTGCTCAAAGTAATCAGAGAYTAATTTCCCTCAGAATTAGAGGAAGTTGCTACTTTATCTTGGCGAGAAGAGATGACAAAATAAATTGTAGAGGGACTAAAATAGGTTCATCACAGCTGTTTTCCAGGGTGTACCTTACTCCTCACAAGCTATCCTGTAGATGTTCCTCCAAGGAATCTTTTCCTCCTTGTGCCAGGAGTGTGGCAGCAGAAGGTTCCTCCCTCACCCTGTAAGGGACCTGTGGCCCTGAATCTCTCAACACTTGCTGGACATGCAACTTTACTGCTATCCTAAAAGTGTTCCCAACATCCCTTTATCCACCATTTCCCTCTGTGCCCAGTTACTCACTGTAACATAATTCCTCAGCCAGGATTATGCCCTTGTGCACTTCCCTGCATTGGCCATTCCTGAGAGATATCTGATTGGGAGTTTGGGACCAGGCAAGCAGCAGAGTCAGGTACCTTTGCAGAGTGGGTCCAGGAGGCTGCAAGGCACCAAAACTTGGGCAGTCCTTACTTTGCTGCAGCCTGCCTCATGAAAAACAGGCTTTTTCACCTGTTATTTAAGAGATTCTCATAAAMTTCACACTTACTTCTCCTCTAAAAWGCACGATTGTGCTGCTGTGCCAGCCAGGCWGCAGATGTCAGGGTCGTGTTCCCTATTGTGTGTTTGTTCTCTCCTCCTGGAGAGCCTTCATGTCACCTTCACTTCACCTTGTATGGTGCCTTCACCTTTTGTCACCCACCACTGCCAGCTACAGCGAGCAGCACAGATTTCTGTTCACTTCTCTGGTACACAGAGCAGTCCTTCCCAGAGCCTTGGGTGAGAGCAGCTGTGTGGATCTGCGGACTGTGCCCTTTGGCAGTGACAGGAGATAACTCCGCTTCCCCACTGTATCAATTATTAATGAAGCTGAGCATAAGAGCAGTTCATCTGGAGTAGCACAAAGAAGAAAGGAATGATTCATACCTGCCCTTGCTAATGCTTTCAGATTTGCTGGATTTCCAGTAGCCCAGAATTAAATCCCCACTTCCTCCCTTTTTCTTTCTAAATCAGGTACAAAGCTCTATCCAGCTAGAGCAAATTTCAATTTATCAGAGGCAGAATGATCTTTATATGACACCATCAAGTGACATACAAAACAGTCCAATAGCGATACCTGGAAATGCAACGTGGGGTTTTGGGTAGGAAGTCTAATTCAAAGGGCTCTCTGATCTATTTTTCACAATAACATGCTGTTCTGTACTGAAAAGAATGTGTAGAGATTAGCATGTGCCCAAAGCAATGTTTTCTTCTCACTATGAGTGCAAAATTCCCATTGTATCAGCCAGTGATCAGCTGAGCTGCTCCTCTGCAGTGCTGTGGCAGCAGCAGAGCAGCAGGATGTGAAGCCCAGGGCTGTGGCACAGCCTCCAGCACCCCTGTATGGAGGATGTCTTCTGCAGGGACACCACCTGCTCCCAGAAAACAGTGGGAATGCACTGAAAGGTGGGG
>QVAJ01000041.1:4319206-4499576 GCA_003546035.1 Mixornis gularis | reverse complement strand
TGGTCACTGGGAATTCATCTGCATTCCTCCTGAATCCTGTGCAGCAGAGGAAAGTTTGAGTACCATTGTGAGGATACCATTTGCTAAAAGGAGAAMAATTCTAATGTCTGCTCCCCAGGGAAATAAACATCATTAGTGAGTGCAGGGAGAGCTGCAACTACAAGGAAAGCTGCAGGACTCAGCAGAAATGCATGAGAAAATTGCTGAAATTAATCTAAAAAAGACCCTCCAAGTTTTTAGGTTGGCTGTGGGAAACAACAGTATGGGTATTCCAAAACGTCATCCAGGCTGCTATGCCACACCCCCCACACTCATCCTCACAAGTGAGTACCATTCCTCTTGGTTGTGATTTCCACCACTCTCCAAGCACAAAGCCCTGAGGATTCTGCAGAACACCCAAACTGTCAGAGAAAAATCCCTCACCACTACGCATAGCTTCTCCAGCCTGGAAATTTTTGCAAGTTGATCAGCAGCAGAGCATCTCCAGGAATGCTGTTGCAGCCATCCCAGAAGGAAATAGAGCAGAGGGCTTCCACTCCTGCTTGGTGGAGCACTGAAACTAGCAAACCTGGAAGACCAGAGGGTCTGAGGCTTGTTGCCAACTTACTCAGACACAAAGGCTGAACAGCTCTGCAGCAACATATTTTTAAAGAGAGTCCCCACTAGTCTCTCTGGACAGCAGCAGGCCTGGGAGAAGCACCAGAAGGTATTAATATTTGTGGAAGGAATTCTGGTGAGGAAAAAATGGACAATGATGTGAAACATTTCTAATGAAGCATGAACTTGAGAGTTATTTTACTTAGCTGCAGGGAAAAGACACCAAACCATAACTACCTCAGTTAGAAGTCATGCTGCTGAAGGCTTTTTCAGCTTGGACAGAATAATGAATAAGTTGAATACTAATGGTGTTCATTATTAATAATTTCTGGCTGTGAGGGAGGGTGCGAGGAGACATCCTGTGTCCTGCTGGGGACACTATCTGTGGGTCAYATCTGTCCTGACCTTGCCATGCTGTTGAGTGCTGCAGATCTGGGGCTCCAAATGGTGTAGCACCCCATTCTTATTTGGGAAAACAAGATTTAAAGGCCTTTGAAATTAACAGAGTGAGCCAGCTACTGCTGGCTGGCCCCAAGCATGGCAACCCACAGGAACTCTCTGAGGTGTCTGCTCTTGACAGCACCTCTAAGAGTTTTGGGAGCATATTTCAGCCTCAGGGCATTGCAGTTTTCAGGGATACCCACTCCCCAATGACTTCAGAGCAGCTGACCCCTCAGCCTGCATGCTGCATTGAGTGGCCAGGCTGTGACTGTGGCTGCACCACTACGTGGGCAAGGAGCAACTGCACAGCCCAGAACATCAGCGCTCAATCTTCCCCAGAGCAGCAGTGGCTGTGGTTGGGCCACTCCTTGGGTGAGGGCTTTTTTCTTGCTTTCCTCATGTTTCTCCCTCTCGGCCCTCACTTCACAAGCCTGTCCCCTGCTTGAGGTGTGAAGGCCCATATGCCTGCGGCACAGGTGACCTTCAGAGGACACAGGTGGAGGTTGTATCCCCACTGAGAAATGTCAAAACCCTRAGCCAGGTTGCAATATTCTCTTTTTCAAACATTTTTTGTCCTTTCTTCCCCATACATTTTCTTAAAACAATTCCTCCATCTCTCTCCTCACTTGTGTGTTCCCCTGGGTTTCATACKAGACTTCAAGGCAAGCCCAGACAGATCACTTTTGTTAGGTTTCAGTGAGATCTTGTCTTGGTTTAACCCTGGATATCAACCAAACTCTAYACAGGTGCTTCCCCACAAATGGGGCTGGGTGGGAATCAGGAGAGTAAAAAGATGGAGAACTCATGGGTTGAGATACAGATAGCTAAATAGGGAAAGCAAAAGCTGTGCATGCAAGCAAAGAAAAACAAGGAATGAATTCACTGCTTCCCATGGGCAGGCAGGAGTTCAGCCATCTCCAGGAGAGCAAGGCCCAGACACACAGAGCAGTGACTTGGGAAGACAAACACCATCACTCCAAATGTCCCTCACTTCCTCCTTCTTTCCCCCACTTTATATACTGAGTATGATGCCACATCCTCTGGAATATCCCTCTGGTCAKTTGGGGTCACCTGTCCTGGCTCTGTCTCCTCCCAGCCTGCCGGGCACCCYCAGCCCCCTCACCAGCGTGGCAGTATGAGCAGCAGAACAGGCCTTGGCTCTGTGTGAGCCCTGCTCAGCAATAACAAAAACATCTCTGTATTTCCAACCCTGTGTTCAGCACAAATCCAAAACACAGCAGAAGAAAATGAAGGCAATAAACTCTACCCCAGACAAAACCAGCACAAGGTAAAGTAACAGATTTAACTTAAGTTCTTAAGACATTTGGCTATTAATTTTCTGGAGTCTCAACTTCTAGAAGATTCTGATGATTTTAAGGTAACTTTAACTGTCTCAGCCTAGCCCCATGCAGGGATGGCTTACAGGTGTTTGCTGCAAGCCAGGTCCTACACATGTATCAAAAATGCCACTGTAGTTTGACTACTACATGCTGCAAAACCTCTATTTTTTTTTTTTTCCCCCCCAAACTTCTTCAGATAAACAAAAAATGGTCTCTGCTGCAAATTAGAGATACTGGTATTGTGGGCATCTGAACTCAATGGATGTTAGAGAGTGATGGGGGTTATGACTGGAAGTAACATGGATGATAAATTTCTGATCTCAGTATTTGCTGTCTGCCCAGCTCATCAGCACTAGATCATTAACACTGTCTGGAGTCCTATGTTTTCTCCCTCTTGATTTCACTAAGGGTTGTTAACTCAGGTGTGATGTCTCCCATGCTAAGGGCTTCTTTATCTGAGGCAGTCATCCCACATTTTTAGCCTTTAAAGCTGAGATTAACTTTGCATTGTATTGAACAATTTTTAAATTTATATATGTACTAAATAAACAGAGAATTGTGCCAATTACTAAATAAACAGTTTTTACCATCACCACAATAATTTCAAAGGACTCAAAATATTTGCTTTGCAAAAAGGCAGAATAGATACAGCTTTGTGCCCAGGGAACTGAGACAAAAATTAAACTCAGTTCTCCCAATGTCCATATTCAAGCTATGGGATGTCTTTGATGAGATGAGATTATTTTATTTGGAGAGTATTTCTCCCTGCTCAGGTTTTGCTCCCAGTTTGCCACTCTGATTTCTGTTTGGACATCCCCTTTATTACTTTTGCAGATTTATCAACCAGTATGACAGGAGGAAGCTAGAGATTTTCTTTATTTTTCARACTAAACTAAATTGAACTAACTTTTATCGGCTTTTATAACATCTTTGAACTTTTTTGATTTTTTTTTTTCCCCTGGAAAAACCTAGGCATAATTAATCTCAGCTGGGGAGAAATTGGACTGATCATTCCAGTAAACACTACGTGTGCTAGTAGCTGTGACTTTCATTTTCCACGTTGCAGAGAGATTAAGCAAACAAAGCTGCAGCTATTCAAACTATTTGTCTCATTAGGAAATAGAAGAGTCATTTGTTCATAAATACACTGAACTGCTACAGCAGCAGCTGTCTGCACTGAAACAGGGGATACATTTTGGTTTTGCTCTGAAAGTTTTCTGTTCTGGTGCATTATTTCCATGTGCAGAGACTGACAAAGTAGTGCCAGAGGATGTAGGAAGGAAGCCTTGAGCTTAAGGCTTATGGAGGGCTGTGGTACCTGATCTGACTGCTGAAAAGGTTTTAGTACTGTCAACAATAATTTGGGACTCCTTCTTCCTTATAATAATAGCCATGATGTATGCAAGCCATTTTCTTATTAGGGCTGCTGAAAACATGAGAGGAGGAGCCTGACAGGAGTGACAGACATCATCTAATTTATCCACCCACAGCAGCATCCTTCATCTTCCCCACACAGCATTTATCAGCATTTTCTGACACAAAGGTGTGAATAAAAAAAAGTCCTAAAAATTCATTCTCCTTGTGAACTAACCCCTAAACCCAGAGAAGGATCTAAGAGACTTAAGGGAAAAAATGAACATAGACTTTTTTTTTTCAACCAGGAACTATTTTCAGTTAAGCAGAGTCCCACAAAACCTCACACTGGTCCTGAAAACCAAGCACCTAAAAGGTACCTGGAAACCACTTTAAGATTTGGATTCATGCTAAGACCATATTTCTTCCTCAAGAAAACACCATAATTTATGAATTGCATTTTTAAGAGCAATTTCTTTTTATCATCGGTTTGGAACAGAGATTGTGCCAATGTTTAACTGTGGTACACTTTGTTTTGTTTGGTTATGTTTCTTTCTGGTATCCCAGCATGTTGCTCCTCTAGACAATCTCTAGACCTCTAGTTTCTTTAAAGCCATTGAAGTCAGTGGTAAAATTTCCTTAAAACCAAGACTGTATGCCTTTCCATTATAACTATACATCACAACTTTGTGGATTAGGTTCCTTAAGAAATACTGTATTTGATTGACTTTTCTGGCTYACATTTATTTTGTATTATCTATGTGAAATACTAATGTGACAAAATACAGTAGTCAAATTATTCTGGAAATGTGTTTTCTCTTAAGCTGTCAAAGCTATGGGATGCATGTATAAAAAGTAAACTTTCAAAAAAAAAAAAATCCAATACAGTAACTAGGCAGAATCAACACATGCTTTTATTTCCATTGCATATAAAATTTCATATGAAGGTATTGATGTACAGTACTAACCCATAGGCTGTAAGAGAGGCTAAGAAACCAGTGAAAGAATAGCCATGTGCAATGTTCACACAAGTTGCCACTCTCAAGACATCCCCAAAGAAAATACCGAATTAAAACAGTAACAAGAAATTGTTCAGGATTTCTGTTGTTGTAGTGTCCCTTTTAGACCATATAAAACAAAAGCATTCGAATTCCTTTGGGCCAGGGCTGCTAAAATCTACAGTTTGTGTCAAAAAGGAGATTCTGTTTTTTCTTGGAAAAGAATCTCTCCTTTCATGAATAAGTCGCAAGGGCTAGGCATCACTGAAATGGAGAAGAGGAATTTACCTCACTCTGGCAAATTCAGTGATGCCAGCCCTGGGTTATCTGGAGCAGTGTGACAAGTCAAACAGCAAGAGTTGCTCAGTCCAACCTGCAAACCTAATAGCAGTGTTATTAAAACATCTAACAGTTTGCTGCTCTTCTGGAGAGCTAGTGCACTATGCTACACACACCTGCACAAAGCTTTAGCTACACCTATATAAAATAAACTTTGGCTACTTGTAACACTAATATTGGAAAGCATTTCCAAGACTGAAGTTGTATATCCTACTATGGATTCTGCTTATACAGTGATCATTTGTGCTACTAAAGAAGAGACATTACAGACAATTGTAAAAGTGTATGAGTTACACCCTCTTAATTCTGATCATTCCATTTCACAATATGCATTAAAATCAAATGTTTATTAGAGATGCTTTCCAAAGCTGTTTCAGTGCATTTCAGCACTGAAATGCAGCATCAATTATTTACCTTTTTTTAGGAACAAAAAATGGCTGCAATAATCCCCAATTACAGGCTGTAAAAAGATATTCAGAGAGAATACATTACCAGAAGTCAGCAAAAGCTTGAACTTCCAGCAGGGTCAAGAATGAAAATTTATTGTAGTATTACACATATTAGCTCGTAAGAGTATCCCCCATCAGTTAGCAACTAAAAATATGGTAGAAATGCTCAGCCCCAGCCCCAAGGCTACCTTACTTTCAAATGCAGCTAAACAAGAAAATATTGTTTAAAGTTAAGGCACAGCCCTGGGACCAAAGACCTGCAGCTTTTTTAAATCGATATATCTTTATGTATTTTATACTTCTCTTGAATCTTCCATAAACGAGCTCTGTGGTGACACTGAATATATTACAGGAGAAGAAATGTACAAGGAATATGTATACACAATAGTCATTCTCTCACCAAGAGTTTCCAGATACAGCAACACCACCCTGACAAGGATGATGTTATAATAAGAACTGATAATTTACAATTAACATTACAGTATGTACATTACAATAAATACATGGTTGTAAACAGAGACAAACAAGACTGTATTACAGGTAAGGTCATTTGGTGAGAAAAATGCATGGCACAAAAAAATAAATAACGCGTTTGAAAAGAACTGTCAAAGCTTTCTATAAAATCCATTTCATTCAAGTTTTTAAACTTCTGAATGCTATTTGTTCTATCTATATTCTTTCATTATCCTTTTTTAATGACACAAAACAATTTAAGAATTTAAATACAGCATTACTGAGTACARCAATTTGCAAGCTAAAGTGAACTGTTATAAACAAGGTGATTTTTCTTTTTACCTCCCACTCAATATCCACCACTGCATTTTTTTATGGCAAAAATATTCACAACACATAAAGCCACTTGTAAATTGTATTTTTAAAAGCAGTGTACAATGCTAAAACACACTTTGGCAAAAGAGGAAAAAAAAAAAGATTGTACAGTGCATTATATCCCCAACTCTAAGAAATGGTATCATTTTCTATGATTTGATTGTCCACATGTACGGGTGTATATCTCACAATATGGTTTTAYGTTTATTTACTTTCAATTAGTGCAGAAACAAAACCTTCCAGGTCCTACTGGTTATTCTGGAATTTATATTGCTYTTCCACTACTGAGGTTCCAGGCACTCTTGGGGGCTGAAAGGACTTTCAGATGGATCAGGTTCAGCAAGAAACAATGAAAAAAAAATTTGGAAAAAGTAAAACCACAAAAACCCCATGAGTTATCTTCATTCTTTTACTCCTTCTTCATCTKCTGTGCTACGGCCACGTGAGGGCTAATGGTAAAGAAAATTATGACCTGGACACAGAAGAATGAAAAAAATATTTAAATTTGAACTATTAGCCAATTAGATTAAAACAGGTTTTTATTCTAGATCTCTGGTAATTTAAAAGTACCTGMATTCGTATCTGCAAATTTGCTAAAAAAAAAAATCCAAAGGGAAAATAATGGCTGCTGTTATCACCTTTTGTTAAGAAATTACCTTGATGTTGTCATTTTAACAGAATTTTACATCATGGGAGTCTGGTAGCCTCCCTAGGCAAATATTTCCGTCTTCTACACTCAAACCCACAAGTCTAATGAAGTGTAAAGTGGAGGAAATAAAATCTCTTCTTCCATGTGGCCAAACAGCAAGACTGAAAAATGACTAATATGAACTCCYACCTCCTTGTAGCTTTACAAGTTAAGGACGCTTTCAGTACCAATCAAACTAAAAGGTAGGATTCCCTTAGCACAAACTGGATAAAGGATGAAAAGATCTAAGACTGAAATAATAAGGAGAAAATTGCAATTCTGATGATGCACTGCTCACTTACATAATAATATAAAAAGACAAGACTGGCCTGGCTCTTCTTGCAACAAAGACTTGAAAAAATAATAATTATTTTTACGTTGTACACCTCTCAGATTAGCAAATGGTTCAACCAGATAGCTACCCAGATTAACAGCTACTGGGAGTCATARATTGAAAATATACTAATGCACCAGAACAAATATTTCATACACTGTATTAGTCTGTTCTGATTTAGCAGTCTGTAACTCCCAGACAAAACCAGCCTGAAAAACTGTGTTTCAGAGGAACAGATTTCATTAGAATAGCAAAAGAGGTGCTTTTGTACTGATGGCAATTCATTATTCATTTACAGGCTCTGGTCCTGCAAATCCTAGTGTTAGTGCTCCCAGCTGGTATCACTGGAACCACTTCTTGTAGTAAGACAGAGTTGGCAGGATCAGGCCACTATGAGGGCAAAAGCACTGTGTAAGTCCACTAACACATCTGGGAAAATTGTGATTAAAAAAACAAATAAACAAAAAAAGCTATCATACTGAAAAAGTTTTATGTAACACAAAGAATATTCATGGAACTCACTAATATATAAAATAATAGACCTTTACAGCTCAATATTACCATGACATTCTAAGGTGCCAAAAAAGAAAAAAAAAAAAAAAAAAAAAAAAAAAAAAAAAAAAAAAAAAAAACAGGAAAAAAAAATTAAAGAAAAAACCCCTAAAAGTATTATCCAGTGTAGTACAGATTTGTACTGGGAATTTGTAAATTACTCTTTGGAAAAAAAATAACCAGTGGCAGATGAAAGTGGGGTTTTTCTAAATACAACACCTTGGTATATTTAATAAAAGTAAGCTCTAAAAAAGATCTCTCTTTCACATATTATACAAAATGGAGAGGTTAGTGCAACCCATTGGGTCACATTTTTTTTCAGTAATGTCTCACTAGATTAGAAATTAGAAAATTATGCAACTTTCACAGCTTATCTTCATATTGGTAACAGAATCCATTTGTGTCCCATCATTTTTTGTGAATTTGTTTTCCAGTAGGAACCTCAATATTTTTTCTGTCTGTTTCCTCCACAAATGAACATTATGAAATGTCTTACAATACAATACAATGAATTCAAGAACTATCAAAGCACACTGACATTCGTTTGGCAGGTGGTACTCCTCTGAAAGCATTTGCTTTATTTAATGGAATCTGCCAAATTGAGACCTTATTAAAATGTAATTTATGGACGTTCTCCCCCTGCTTTCTGACGCCATGGAGGTGAAAATTCTGGTTACAATATTCCTGAGTGCCAAACTGAGTCATCAACTTCAGTTTTGATCAACAATCATCCTGGCAGATAACACCAAGTTCTGACCACGGTTGTAGTATGTGACATACACTTTGGAAATCATTACCTACATTAAAAAAAAATAAAAATAACAAATCCAAAACAAAACCGAAATTGCCCCAGCCCCACCTCCCCCCTCCAAAAAAAAAAAAGAAAACCACCACAAAAAACAAAAACAAAAACAAAAAAAACACCCCAAAACAAAACAAAAACCCCACAAAAAAGAGAAAGGGGAAAAGAAAGGGAGAGAGCAAGAGAGAAAGAGACTGAGTTTTCATTGTTATGTGTCAGGAGAATGTTCTTCTACCACACAAGGCTCTGCTGTTTGGTTCTCCTCCTCTTCCACTTCTTCCCCTACTTGCTCATCAAGAGGAATTTCAGTGGATTCTGAATCCTGGGTGCAAAGAGTCTTGGAGTCACTGAAGCTGGTGTCTTCTTCTACTTGACTTCCACTGTCCTTTTCGGTGTCTGACTCACCATCTTCCTCCAGTGTTAATTCAAACTGGAATTTTTCAGTTTGACCCTGCTTTCCCTCTTCCTTTTCTTCAGGTGCAGGGGAGGGACTTCGAGGGATTGTGCTCTGGTACCATTCTCGGTTGTCCTCCAGTGTATCCAAGATATCCTGGGCATCCGGGTGAACGAGATCTGCCCATGTCTCCCACAAAGGATGGACAATGTAATCTATAAAACCCACCTGTTTCAAATAATACAAGAACATGATTATTCACAGAGAAATGAATAAGTCATATGAGGTATGAAAAATACAATGCTAGGAAGGGACACAAGATACATTATCCTTAAAGGCGGCTGAAAGGAAACCATGTTAGTTTATATAATAGATAAAGTGTTTTACTTTTCAAAAGTTGGATTCAGGATATTGGTTAAGGGCATGGAAAGGATTTGTTTTCAAGTGAACTGTTCATTCCAAAGTACTCCACTGCATCTAGTGAGCCAAATACATGTATATTCTGTTTTTGAAGGAAACCCCAAATAGCTGTACAATAATCTCTTTTGGCRTGTATGCTGCTTTTCAGGTCAGGACAGTGATGGAATCCCTTCAGCAAGCATACTGCAATGCACTATGTTTTCACAGTAAAAGTCTCAATTTGCCTCACTTACTACTGAAGAGCTGAATCAATTAACTCAGAGGAGGAAAAGGAAAAAGCGCTTTCAGAAATTATTCTAAACGTGACTATGTACCATCCTTTTCTTCTAAWAGCTTTAACCATCTCATCAAATCATTTACCTGTGATTTTTCTACAGATGCATTGTGCTTATCACACATGGGACTGATCTCCATTCCCCTCTCTCTTTCTCGGTCTCCCTGACGGAAAAATTCCTCCATTATTCTGTCGGTCCATTGACGGTAGAGATGGAGCGGCTTTGTGGGGTTGCTCAGATCTGCACAGTGCACCATGTTCTGAAGAACCTAGAATAGATTGAACATCTGTGCTGTTATTGCACTGAAGAAAAGCAGCTCCTTTTTTATTAACATTTCTGGTGACTGTAAAACAAAACCGTGAAAATACACGTAATGCAAGATTTATTCTAAACAGCCAAAAYTTATGTGCTTTGTGTGCTTTTCACACTTGCAGTAATAGCCATGAATGACCTGGCTTCTGCTGCTCTGYCCCTATAAAGGTCACAAAATCCTTGTGAGAAACAGAATCACTTTTTGATAACTTGAAGGTCAAAGCCTCTTTTAGTCTCAAACTACCCTAGTACTTTGTTAGTCTCCCAGAAAGTCACTTAGACCATACCAYTCAGACCAGGGAGGAAACAGAGGGAAGCAGGGAATCATGATGTGAAAGAGACAGCCCTAATCCATGCTGGAGAAAGAGGAGGACAATGTTACTAAGTACTGAATACAAGTGACTATTTTTAGATRCATTTCCTTACCTGAATCCTGTCTGAATAGTTATCAAGAAGCAGGACACCAGAACTGGTCACTTTTTTAGTTTCAACCATAGTTTTTAAATCAGCCAGTAGATTCATATGCTTAGACATATCTGTTGCAAGTACCTAGAAAAAAACCAAACAAAAATTGAACACTGTGTAAATGATTCTACTGTTTTTTAAAAAAAAATAATTGAACTTAKAAATCAACAGTTTTGGAAGGAATCCATAACTTCTATGTCTGAATACATGATACAAGTATGAATCCTGTAGGTTCATAATAGTAGGTTCTCATATTAGTTACTTTAAGAATATGACAAAATCATTGTTYAGCATTGTTCAGAATGAACTGATCAACCCAAATTCATTATTAATTCTGTAGCAAATTACTAACTGTGATGGTAGAATGGCATACAYGTCAGTACAAAACCAGCTTGAAAAATAATTTTATACCTTCTAGAARTGCATAGAAAGCTAATGAAACTTAAAAGAGCCCACTATTCATGTTTGGGTATGACATGACAAAACTTCAAACTTCCACTTCATTGTTAACGGGCCTGATGACATGTAATTTATCATAAAATGCTTCTGTGCTTCATTATTCAATTATCTAGCTCTATGGAAGATGGACTCTCAAAACTCACAATGTCAATGACCATTTTCCTCAACGATTGTCTCTGCTTTTTGGTCAAATTCTGGAAAATGTCACAATTTTCTTCCTGTAGCAGCTTGAAACCCACAGCTAAGTGATGATTCTCCAGTACTGATGAGTCATTGTACATCAAGGCGAGCTCAGAATCTGCAATAACAATTGCAGGGCAGAACGTTACTAAAGCCTGTGCTTCTACCAAATCCCTTAAGATCTTTTTTAAATTCATTACATGCATAAAAAGATTTACAGATAAACTTTTAGTAACAGCCCTGAAAGTTACAGAATTTATTGACTGAATATCTTGCTAGTTCAAGCCAAACTRTGTTGAGCAAAACGAAGAAAAGGCTTTGCAATGACACATGTGCCTGGAGTAGCAAGTTAGAAAAAATATAAGAAAGTTAATTTTCAGAATAAATTTTCATATCTGTGTGAGGTAACTCAGAAAATATTATATGCACAATATATGCATAAACACACTTCAAGTAAAACACACTGATGTGTTGTCTTCTCATACMTCTCTCCGTCACAACATCTAAAATTCTATTGTTAGTCAAGTTTCAGCTTTCCAGCCCTTTGATCTGGGAATACTCAGCTGAGGCTTTTCTGCAGGTCTGCTGCAGAGCACCTGCTTCTTGGTTTTCAAATCATGTCTTTCTGCAGYTATCTAAGATGCTCAGATGCCTGGTGAACTAGGCTCACAGTCATTAGTTGGTGACAACAGAAGGCTGGTAGGGTGGTAACAGCTATGCTTCTGTCTTCTTCATGTGATGTCATATCATGTGAAACTGCAGGCAGTGGCCCTGCCTGCTGCCTTGTGTTTGAGCATGGTCAGTCTCTGATGCTGCCTGTAGTGCTGTCCTGACCAATGGAATTATTCTCACCTCAGTCACCCCACAGGGCTGTGAGAATAACACACACTTTCCCAGCCACACCTGTGCTAAGGCACGCCTGTAAGGTCAGCTTAGACCTGCTGAACACACAGCTCTGGAAGATCGAGGCAGTTACAAAACTTTTTGCACAGCTTTAGCTTTAACCCAGTCAGCTTGCATATCCTTTAAGATACAGCTTTTAAATAAATCTATCACAAAAAACTCAAATACTTTTTATGCAGTCATACTTTTCATGTGCTATATTAACTTCTATTTATTACAGCTGTTCTAGCCTAAGTCTAGACATACATCAGTCTATTCCACTCTTTGTCCTCTTTTCTTCTTTTACAGCAGCTATGTTTTAAAATGCCTCTGGTTCAATGGGAGGCCTCTAAAACTTTGATTTTCAAATATGCAGGTTTCATGAATCTCATTATCTATTCCCCTGCTGCCTTCTTCTCCTGTCTTGAATAAATCGATCTGTTGAATCAGGAATGTCTTCCTCTGCCTTTCTTTATCCCAAAGGCAGAAAACCCGTCATAGCAGAAGTAGAAAGAAAGCAAGTTTGTAAAATGATCTCTCTTTTGTCTTTCACAGAACACATACAAAGCTTGCATACTTGTTCTCCTGATGCAGAAAACAGGCACTAGTTTATTTTCCTTTCAAACAGCCTTCTGATTTACTGCAACAGCAAAACACTCCACATTGCCAAAATACTTTGGAAGAGCTGGAGCTACAGACACAGCTAAAGTGCACTCAATATCAAAATGGATGTAAAATGGAAGAAGGTTCCCCTTGGTAACCACTGTAACACACTATAAGATTCAAGAATATTTTTCTGGAATGCTAATATACTTCATATTTGTTTGTTCTTTAATAGCATTCAAGAGGGATCAATTTAATTGAGAACTCTGTAATAGACTTTAAATAGGAAAATAATAGTGACAAAAAATCACAAGACTAATGATAAAAAATAAGATGAAAATATGGCAAATATGTACATACTTTAAGTAACTAAGTCTATCTTTTTCTGAAATGCATTCTCATATTTAGTGAAATCTTAATATCTTGTTCAGTTCACTGGATAAAGAAAATTAGAAGGAAGTGAATTATCTTCTAGAGGTTAGGAAAATTTTGGATTTGAAAAACCAACATTAGATGATCTTTTTCTGTCTCTGTCCCTGCAGTTTCTTCCTTTAAGAAATAGAACAATTTAAAAGAAGCAAAATCTCTTTGTTACTTTCAGCCTTGAAACAGCAGTTTCAATTAACATTTTTACTTGACAGACACATAAGCCTCCTTTATCAAAAGCTGAATTGAGAAAAACAACATATATTTTCTAAGGTCATCATTATCAGCATGAGTAGGACTCCTACATTAGCTGAATTTCAATCTATCTAACTAGAAGTAAAAGCTTTATGCACTACTACTCACCCCTTCAAGTAAGTCAACCCTCTTAAACCTAAATAATTCATTGGTTTCCTCACAGAACCTTGGAGCCAGCAATATAACCTGGTACTCAGTTTCTAACTCAACAAGCCAAAAAAAAAAAAAAAAAAAACCAACTTTATTTACATATGTCCATTCTTATGAATTCAGGTATTATACACTCTTTTTGCACAAAACTCCATTCACTCTCTGCCTGCACTANCCACAACCAACTTTATTTACATATGTCCATTCTTATGAATTCAGGTATTATACACTCTTTTTGCACAAAACTCCATTCACTCTCTGCCTGCACTRCACTGCTGAACTGTACTGGTCTTCAGTAAAGAACAAAAAATCCAGAGTTAATCTTAATCCTCTTCCATGCAGATGAGTCATCAAATTCAGTTTCATTATAGGGTGGCCCTTAGGCCATTGAGACAAACAAAACTAGGTGCAGGTTACACTGAAGTGCATGTTTTATTTGAATATTCAGCAGCAATGAGTCAGAGGGGGAGCTCCCTTCTTCAAACTCTACTCCTGATTGGGCTCATTCTATTTTAACACCTGTGAAATAAATTCACCCATATGCAGAAGTGACAGTATCTATGGATCTGCAACCAGATGGGTCAAATACACAACCCTAAGTATGTTTCCATTTCTGCTGCTCTTTCTTCTTCTGTGTTTGGATTATTAGCATTATTTAAACTTTGTACTTCTGGGTCAGTTATCCTAAAAGAAGAAGTTGTCAGAGAGCAGAGGCATAGCATGATGGAACTTTTACTGATGTACAAAGTGCTACCCACTGATAATAGTGACACAAGTCAATGAAATCCAAGCAGGTTGCCAGGGGGTCAACAAACCATTGAGTAAATATATCATGATCAGGTTCAATAAAGTTAACAGTGTTTTTCTTTCAGTAGGTGAGTAAGGAGGGGATAGAGGTTCAGCAATGCTGCAGACAATAGCCTTGAGAAATGCAGAAGTACACTGCCTTTCAAATTTGGAGATGACATTAGGGTCAGAAAAAACCCAAAGAGGTTTATCACAGCTGCAGAAACAGGATGAGAAAATTAAGTCTACAAGGCACGAGAGATCAAAAGCCAAGTACAGGATCCAGGCAGGGATTCCCCTGWCTCTCTGTTAGCTATAAAGAAACTTGCTTTTCTGCTTTCTGAATTTCTGTCCTTGGTCATGTCAYGTGTTTCCAATATAAACACATAAACCCTTGTGTRTTTATATTTTGCTATTTTTTTTTTAATCTTCCTTCATTATCTTCCTAAAAGATTATCTGTTCAATAAACAGAGTAAATAAACTCTATTTCCAGGAGAGACAACATGCAATACATTGAAACAATGCCAGGTTTATAGTTCATACCTTAGTAATTCTTGCCATGTAAATTACTTCTAAAGTACTATGTACTATGTAAATTATTTCTAAAGTCACAAAAAATGCAAAGTAATATCATGTTTAAAATATAAGTATCTATCTGTTTACTGAGAAAAGTTAGATAGAAGCAAACAAGGAAAGAAATGTGTATTTTTCAGGAGCTGTGTGCACACCTCACAGCAATTTTTTGAGAAAACCACTAAACATCAAACTTACTTGTATTGATAAGAAACTGGTTTGAAACCCCAGGATGATCTACATCATGTATCGCACTGGCAAAAATTGCTGCAAGGATCTCCAAATCAGTGAACACCGCCTAGAATATAATGAAACAGAAATGACAATCACCAACCAGTGAAAAAGTGTTTTCAGAAAAAAGGACTCTACTTTGAATCTGGATGTGAACAAGCAAAACACATTTGAAATACACCAATGATCTCTAGAGACTTTACACACAAGCTGTCAAACTCTTTGTAAAGTCATCAATTATGTAGAATTTCATAAATATTTCAAGTTTGGCTAAAGCAAAGTGATTTGTACTTCATACAGAGAGCATCACTAAATTCTGTCACAACTGAAGTATTTTCAGCTTCAGTCTGTAAATAAATTCACCTTTATTAGACAATTTTAAGTACGGGTTTCTAACTTATAGCACAAATTAAAGTTAAATATTTCAGCTTGACTCCTGTGTATTGTCCTGTACTTRTAAGATGCTCCTATATAATGCTAAAGGAAATAACGACAGACTACAAAACATCTCACTTAGCATTTACTGATTTTCCATTTGTATGACATTATTACGAAGACAGGAAAAGAAGACTGCAATGGACTTGGAATGTCACTGAGCCCAGTATCCTGTTGTCAGAAAGACCCACATGATGCAAATGCTTTCAAAATTGATCAAGAACAGCTCAGAATACATAGACCGGCAGTGGCACCGGGCAGACACTGCCATTTCACTGGCTAAAGCTGATCTGGAAAAAAACCCCAAAATTTTACTGATAACTAGTTCAGCCATGTGTTGAAGTCAGAGGTGTTTTAAGAGCATTATCTGATCTCTCTTCTTGAGCAAGAAAATCTTTCTCAAGAGATTTCCAGGTCTTTGAGGATCCAAACCTGCCAACAAAGTCCACTTATAACCCTCTTTTTAAGAAGAAGGTAAAAATATATATTCAGTAACATGAAATATTGCCCATTACAGGAAAGAATCAAAATGCAGCCCTTCTTAAAAATGAAGGTAAATCCTTTTGAACTAATACAATTTCTACTCCTTCCTTTACCTGAATTTTTCTAACCATTTGCTGGGATRCATCAACGTCAACATTTGCTATGTTAAGACCTGAACTATGCTTAAAGGAGGGAAAATCTCCAATTTTCACATCCTTCTACTTCAGAGATTTAAGAACTTTCAAGACGTGAATTGCTACAAAAAGAACAGATTATTTTTTTTTCCCCAATGATTTTGAGTTATTTATGGGGAGGGGGGAGGGAGGGGRGTAAAAAAAGAGATAGTGCAGTGAAAATTTAGTACGTGTTCTAATCTGTGTTAGATATAAATACAAAAGCAGTCTTTCCGGATCAGAATAAACTTTCCTAAGAAATTCCACTTACTGTAGTTAGGTAGAGTCCCAGATGGGAAATTASTACAGAACAGGATGCGGCATAAATAATAAGATGGTGGAAACAAGATATTCATTGTGTTACAGTGAGAAAGGTTATAACAGCAAAAATCTGGATGACATAAAACTGAAAAGATGTGATATTTTCTGCACAATATTTACATGCAACTTTGATCTTCACAAAATATCTTTAAAATAACAGAATTCATTAAAGAAATGCTAAGATTTCTTTCAAAAAATTGCAGAAACTAAGATATTTAATATTTAGTTTAGAAGATTTTCAGTACATCCCCTTCTCTCTCAACTACCCTTTTTTTCTTCAGTGTAGTTTACCTCTAATGCTGGGGTTGATAGCAGGACATGAGTTGACTGAACAACATCTGCAGCATGTATGTTATTGTGGTATGCCACATCTGCATGGTAATGGTCTTCCAGGGTCATCAAGTAAGTTATTAAGGTATCTACTGGAATCTTGAAAGTTTTTAACAAGTCCCGCTCCTATAAAGGTAAAGGAAAAGCAATTAGATTTCAAAGCACAGAGCTCTCCAAGATAAGAAAAAAAGCAGCATGATTGTTCCTACTTACCTGAAAAATAGTGTGCATGATGACAGTCAGAGGTCTGTTTCCAGATAACTCTGCTACTCTGAAAACCTGAAGGCCCCACTTGTTCAAATCTTCAAGTTCCTAGAGTAGAATCAAGCAACAAACAGGTTGAAACCTAACACAAAAATTCCTGCAATTTTTGAGAGAAGCAATTATAAACAGAGAACTCATTTAAACCTGGCCACTGTGCAAGTTACATGCTACACTTTGCAAGGGCTAAACTCTGCAGCTGCTACTGACCTTGCAATAACGGAATTTACATCTGATATTACCATTTTTCAGATTCTACTTGTCTAAGTAGGAAAGACTGCTTCTTAAGGGGATTGCTTCTGAGGGAAAAATTCTACAGTATCTTGAATGAGTTTAACTGGCACAGTTTTCTCTCTCACTGTCCATTGACAAYGAAGTTCAGTGAGAAGAAAACCTCCAGAACTGCTGCAATTCTGCTGCTCTCTCCCTGGTTCTCAGAAACACTCCTCAAATAAGATTCCKAAAAATGTTAGGATATGCGTATTTTAAAATGCAAAACTTGATCAAAAACCTTTTATACCAATTTTTTGTTATTACCAAGTAGTTAGCTGCTGGTGCAAAAAATAATAAGAAATTTAATTAAAAATAAGAGAAAGGATGTACATAAAATGATACAGCTAAAAACGGGAAGGGTAGCTCTAATGCTATATATCCTTGTGCATTTTTWAAAAATTATTTTRTTATCTATACATTTTCATTCCTGTGACATTATACAGTATGTTTACTCTTCAATTTTCAGATACTATTTATGAATAGRCAGCTTTCTTAATGCATACACAAATGATAATTTACATTCCGCCTACAGATGAAATTGTCCTCAGGCTGAAATTAACCCTTAAGGTCTGATTCTGATTTTACTTGCTATTCTTCCACTCCAACACATTTGGATTATTTCAAATTATATCAATGCTTGGCCCTGCAGCTTGAAGTAAAATTGTATAAGTAGAGGACAGAATAATACTGAAAAGTCCACACTCTGATTATATAATTTCAAGGATATATATGTTCTCTACCTTGGCAAGGACATCTTCTTGATCTGTTTTAACTCCAAACCTAGGAATACTGGAATTAGTTAGGCTGGAGCTGTGCATGAGTTTTTTGACTCCACTGATCTGGGACATTGGCCTCTTCTTTTTCTCTTTCTCTTTCTGTGTTGGAGAAGGGATTTCAACTTCATGTTGCTTGTCTTCAAAAGAATGAATAAAAAGAGAATAATTTATAAAAGAATTATAAATATGATAAAAATCATTGTTGAATTGCACCTTATGGACTTTTTAATACTTAGAAAAATTTCTTTTAAGGTTTTGTGATAGATTCTTTCTATCAAGATCACTAAACACATGGAAAGTTAAATATAGACCTATACTTCAGTACAAGCAGATCTCTTTTACTCAAATTGCCTCATTATTTCTGAATTGGCTTTAAAAGCAGCAACTTGTGAGTGTCTGATTACCACTTCTGCCATATCCCTGGTGCTGTAGAAAGGGTCAATCATCTCAGATTAAAAACGTTATTACGACCACACAGGAATACATTTTGCAAGAAAAAACCAAAGAACTTTGTTTCTTTTATTCAGGAGAAACATTCTCTGAAATTTTATTTCAAAAACCGTCCATGTGTGTCCTCATGTAAACCTTTAGAAAACTTTTTCAGGACTGGAAGGACTTAATACTTGTGGACTGGTCCTGTCTACTAAGGCTGTACAACTTGGAAAGCCTTTTGCAGCCACATCTAGAAGCACTTTGGATTGCTGGCAGTTCATGCCACAAGTGCAGCATTTCTGCACCTCCCAACTAGAGTCAATAATAATGACAAAATACTCTGTTAACCTCTGAATTTTGCTGTGGGCTTTTGCCTCCACAGCAGTATCAGCAGCACCACTTAATAAAATTTATCAACATACGTGCCAGCAAAACTTTAGAAAATAATTAAACTGAGAGTATATTAAGAATTAATTAAGAAAATAATTAAACTGAGAGAATATTTAAGCAACTGTCACATGATTGCTGCAAAAACTGTATAGGGTTGTGGAGCACTGCAAACATCTGCCCCAGAGAAACCCAAGTTAGGACAATGAAGGGCTTTTCTGACAAAACYGCTAGGAATGTGATTTTTTTTTGTTCCTTTTATTCATACTGTAGTTCAATCTAGAGTTTAATGACTCCCTTCAAATTATCCCTTTTTTCTGTTGAAAGGTACCTCCACCTTTTCTAGACCTCAAGTAATATACCAGTAAAACCACGAAAATCCAGAAAATATGTTTCTGAAACAGGAGATGAGCCAAAACAGCTGAAAATCACCTCAAAATAAAATAAAATTTRWAAAAAAAGTAAGAAAATTTGGGATTTTTTACGTGTACTCTTTCCGTTCTGCAATATTCATTTCCAATACAGACATGGAAACAAGATGAGGTTTGCAAGTCCATTTCTAATTACCAGCTTGTTATACGTTTACTTCTTTACTTTATTTTCTCCTTTTTCTTTTTTTCCCTTTTTTTTTTTTTTTTTTTTAATTGCCCTTTAGCAGATACATTTTATGGACACCTCAAATTCCAAACAAATCACAATGAAGCAGAGACTTTGGAAATGTCACCAGGTTGTAGCCTGCAGCACTGAGTCCCTCGACCACCCCACCACACTTGAGCACTCTCCTTGTAAGGAGAAAAACAGGAGGCAGAGCATGGGCAGCCCTTGTCTGGTGCAAACTGACAACAGATGAGGAGCTGTGACTTTTGCCTGTGCTTTGATGTTTATGATTTCAGTCATATGCACAAAGTTTAGACCCATCAAACAGAGGTTCGTAAGCTGAGCTGTCAGACTAACTCAAGTGAAAGGAAGTGTCTGTCTGAATGACTTTAGGTCCCCAGAGAAACTCCCTGGGACTGCCTCTGCTTTTTTAGCTTTGAGCACACAGGGCTGTGCCCATCTGAACATCCAGAAAAGACAGCTTGCCATTTTGACCCTGTTTATGCTATGCTCAATAGCAGGTTCTCAAACATTTTCCATTCACAGAAAACAGGGTAATGACGCTGAAAAAGAAAAGTGTTGCATATTATTATACACAATGTAAGAGCCTTATGTCTTATACACAGATTATATTTCTTGTCATTATAAATAACTTCAAACGTTCAAGTAGCCATAAAGGAAAACAGTTTCGGTTTTGTTTGGTTTATGTTTGGTTTTTTTGTTTGGGTTTTTTTTTTAAATAAGAAGAACAGAAAACCCTGCTTTCTCACGACCTCTTCCTAACTTACAAATATGAGAAAGTTTGTAGATATTCAGGAGGTAAGTTATGTAATAAATAAATTAGATAATAAACTCATTAAACATTTCTAGGGAGAGAAAGTTTTCTCTTTACATAGATGTTCAGAACCTATATACTTAGATTGCATATTTTTAAAATATTTAAGCAATATATGTKTAGATTAGGTGTTTTCACGATAGTGCTCCTCCTATACCTAGAATTTTAAGAATCTAGTTTTTTATGCAGACAGAAAACAGTACCCATGGTTCAGTAAATTAGAAGTGATTGCCTTTCCAGCCCTCTTTCTGCTCAAGACCGAGATCTCATGTGAAAGGCTGACGAGCCCATTTCTTTACCCTGTCAAAGTAAGTCTTAAGCTTTCAAGTGAAAGCAAGCAGAAGCTGGCATCTCAGCCTCCACAGCCTAAGTGGGTCACCCTTTCAGTCAGCTGCACACTGTGGTTTTCAGGGCATCTGAAGCTGGGCAGTATTGCTTGTCCGTGGCAGAGGCTTATCCCTCTTGCACCGTCTGAATCCCTGCTGTGCTGCAGCAGTTGGCACAGGTGGGACAGCTGAACAGACACATTCACCCATCCGTTTGGGACAGGGGGACAGCACAAACTGTGCTTTACAGAAACCACACTTCTTTCAAAAAAGCCACAAAAAGCACCGGCTATGGTATCTCACACAGAGTAAGATGGATTTTAACATGTATGACTGTCACTTTTTAAGGTACTTCTTATCCCAATTTAGACTGTGCCTCACTTACTACACTGTCTTCATGAATCAATGGTATTTAGCTCAAAACATGTTTTGAGATCAGTATAGCATCTTCATCTTCATGTTCAAAATCAACAATATGGAATGAAGTTTCCTTGATGTTCATGAATTTTAGGGGAAAAAAAAAAGTCGTGGTGAAGGAACTATATTCTTTGTTATACTGTGTTGGGTTTTTGTTAATTCTCACATCCCAGCATGTCAGAATCTTGAGCTGCAAAAATCTTCCTGGGAAAAGTCTATTCAGATGTTTATTTAGTCACATGCACCTAACTGTGCATGTGCAGGCAGGGAATACTAAAATATCTTAACTGCCTGCTGTGAGATTTTATGAGGTTACATGTGCTTATGTGCTTCTAGCACCCTGMAACCTCTGCAGTAATTCCAGTAGGAAAACAGAGTGGCAGAATTCTCTTTAACATATAAATATATATATAATTACCACTCTGAGATTTGCCCAGTTGGTTAGTGCATGGTGTTAATAAAGCCARGGTTGTAGATTTGAGCCCTGTTTGGGCCATGCACTTAAGAATTGGAYTTGGTGATCCTTGTGAGTCCCTTCCAAYTCAGAATATTCTGTGATTCTCAATAATTCGTTACATTAATTTCTTAATATGGTAGCAATATAGTAGTTGTAACATGTACATGAATATTTATCTGTAATTACACACACAGGGAAATCACATACAAAAATTAATTGAGCTGTGAGGAAATGTATCTAACCTGACCTCTCTGTACAAATGCTGACAACAATATGCTGAATGCAGTTTCTGAAAGCAGAAATTAATGAGGAAAGCCACTTGCTTTGAGGCTCTAACATAGCCCAGAAAGATATAAAAACCCCCAAAAGGCAAAAAAGTTAACTCTTCATAATCTTACCTAAGAAAGTGTTTGAAATATATTCTGAGACCTGATTGCCTGACCTGCTCATTTCGGAGAGGTGGGTTAGCTCACGGTTGAGCATTCTTTTAAACTGGAAAARAAAACAAAAAAGTGTAAAGTTAGTTACATCAAGATATATTTTAGTTAGCATAAGAAAATGCAGTCAATTTATATACTGGGGAARGAACATGGCATTAAGAATATGTATTACAGTAAGACAACTGTGAAAGCAGAAATCACATGTACCAAYGATCTACCCAACCAACTTTTTCATGGATTGGACAATGTCATTCTTAACCTCCTAAAATACACCACAGTGATTCAATGACTAAGGTACAGTGTCCTACTAGTAACTGACAAACTCTAAGGCATTTGAACTCACACAAGTTACAATATTGTCTTTCCAATTTTTCAATTTTATTTTGGAAAATAAATACAAATGTATTTATGTAGGCGCTGTTCTCTACTAGTTTTCTCACAAGATTTGTAARTTAATCTTCTTTTGCATTTTTTGCAATTCATTAGGTAACATTTCAAGTCTATCTTACCTCTCATCATTAATCTATTCAAAATTATTTGACAACATTGCTCCAGACAATCTAAATATATTATTGATTTCATAATAGCCAATATGAAAAGAGGTAGGTTTTGTTGTCTCTGACCTAAAATTATTATATTCAACCAGTCCAATGACTTGACCATTCCACTATCTCAGAAAACTGCAAGCATCTCCAAGAAACATTAGGGTAGAAAATACCCATCTGTGGAAACAACTTCTATTTCCCTTTTAGTTAGCAATTCACTCTAGGCAGTCTAAAGGATATCTGAAGCAGATACTAATATTCCATGAAATGTATAATTAATTAGGTACACATCACTGAGCCTTTCTTGATTCCTTCTAGACTCCAGGGTGAAATGATATCCTGTGGTATTAGGCTTGACAGGTTAATTGCATAATACAGCTCTCACTGTCTTAGACACATTTTCATTGACTACAGCTCTGCCTTGATATTCCCAACAAACAGAAGGCAGCAATACTTTCTCAAAATTCAAACAACTCTTGCCAATGAAATTAGCATGCATCTGTCACTACTGAATTTTGCCTCCTATTGTGCCATCCCTTCATTTTGTTGTTAGATTTCTCAGTCATCTTTTCTCTTAACAAAGCCAAATGATTTGTGCCGCTTTCAGAATCACCTTTTACCTTGTTCACACAGTCATGCATATCTATTATATCAAGGAATAGCTRCCCTTAGAGTATATGCATATAAACATCCCTCTATGTTGAAAACTGGTAATTTWTATTTTTTTCTTCTTCAAAGGAGATAGACCACTGTAGCAAATATTAACCATTCTATTTCCATTCCACTGGAGTCATCAAAGSTATTTCTTCAAAGTGGCCTTGCATAGTGAAAGGTGTTATTTTCTGCACAATATCTTTGTAAGCCACCACTTACCATATTACTCACAATGTGCCCAACAAAATTATCTTTAATAAAAGATTCTAACCATTAGCCACTGAATTTTCCTGCCATCTTGATGTGTGATCATCTCAGGAAGTTCCAGAGCTACAAAGACTGAATCCTACTTTAGTCACAAGCCAAAGGCTCAGCTTTGATCTCAGATACATCCATGTGAGAGGAAGTTCTCAACACATGTCTGAAAATTAGAACCATACTGCAAATACAGCTACACATACTGTGAGAACTACAAAGCTATGCATTCTAGAAAAAAAATCAGTCTCAATCTCTTCAGCAATGTCTAATGTTTGTCACAAATGTCAAATGTTGAAAAATCAAGTCAAGTTTAMCAAGCAATAGAATTGCTGGTCCAAAAAATCCCAAGACCGTTCTTAAAAGTCTTTCTTTAAACTTTTAAATACTTAACACACTTAATTCATGCTTACACACCTTTTCTCCGTTCCCACAAAAGGTGAGAAACTGTAATATATAAGACAAAAACTGAAGATGTTATGGAATAACTTGTCTCCAGATCCAGAGACATCCAGAGACTGCAGCTTCAAATTAAATATTGTGTATAGGAATCTTAATGAAATGTCAGGAGTTGACAAAACCACATTAATTTCTGGGYATGTCATCAGTTTATCCATTACTACTTCAATATTCTCCCTTTCTTAATTTAACTAGGTAGTTCAGTGGATYCTAACTTCAATAGATCCTCATCTGCCTGGTTGTTTCCTAGTAAGCCCTTCTACATAATGCCCAACTYGGTGATGCTGTTTTTGCTGCAGAAAAACACTAATTGTGTCATGTTCCACACTCAGGAAGAAAAGACCATCTAGCCACCACTGGCATGTACTCCTCAGAAAGTCTTAAAAGTTTCCCAGCTTTGAAAGAGGAACAGATCAGTGTTTGCAGCTACCTGACACAAGAAACAGGAAGGATTTTTTTTTTTCCCCTCCCAAATAATAAATTTAACTGCAGGGACTAGGTAGAGAGGTTTGTTATTGCATACTGGGAATCATCTTATGGAACTTATGGAGCATAAGTTCTCTTAAGAATTTTTAGCTCAGTATTTGTTGTATGAATACCCACAACAAATGGAATGTACATAACAATCTTTTCTAATGCTGTGCTCCCCACCAGTATGACACAAATCCTCATCTTCCCACCTCCCATCACCCCACAAGTCAGCAGAACATGAAAACTCAACCGTCTGCATGAGAACTGCAGAATAGTCTCTGTTACTGCTGAACCAGGGTGTAAAGTAAAACATGTCCTACAGCCTCTGCAAGGCCCTCCTGCTGAGAGCAAATTCAATTGGAGATGCCTTTGGCTTTGAAGAGCTGTAGCTGCGTGATTTCCTCACACTCTTTCACATGTTGCTGACGCCACAGGACCAAGACGTTAATTGACATTTATTTTGAAAACTTCTGGAGACTAGGCAGGAGTTTAGAGAACTGTTTTGATTTTCTAATTGTCTGACAAAGCCTTACAAACGCCATTGCCATTGAATCAGATGAAGCTGAAGACCATATGGAGACAGCAGCTTCTGATGCAGAACAATAATGCTCTTTGAGAACATTAAAAAAAATAAAACATGAGAGACAAACAGCAACCAAGATATTCAGGCATTTTTGTTGGTTATACTGTGTTTCACTGTATCTGTACGTTGCTCAAACCCCTTATGTTTAATAATGTGCCTTTTGAGGAAAAAAATACTTTTTCTAAGGAAAAAAAACAATCAAAACAGCAAAACCAAATTTAACTCCATTATTTTTTCCCAATTTTATCTATTTCTCTAAGATTTAATTTGAGCCCAAGTGCACACATACATAATTACTCTTTCAAAGATCCACGTATTTACACAGCTCTGCACAATTATTTTATAATGCAACTTYGCCTCTCACATGGCTCCCACAAGTTCTTATTGCCAACCAGAGAAGCTGGTTACATCCATGAGCCAACACTGTTTTACTTGTCCAAGAAATACCCCTAAGTGCTTGAAACTTGGCTAGAATCCAYAATCCCATCATTTGGCCTCCTGGAACTAACACTTTGCATGTTCTGTTCAAAATAAGTCAAACAGTACATAAACCCACCATGTTCCTAACAGCAGTAAATATTAAATATGATATTTTGAACAAGAATTTATAAAAATCTGAATGCTATATAGTTTCCAATTAATTAACATTTAAACCATACACTTTAATTATGATATTGTGAGCTCAGCATGGAGAGGAAGCMGAGGTTTTTGGCTGATCTATGCATATATTGTATTCTTTCTCAGAAAGAAAGATTTTCACACATCCCACTAGGCATTGTTAGATTGGAAAAATGACAAATACATCCCTCTGGAATACCACAGTCCTTGACTATAGCCTTAGAAAATCCCCCTGGAAATGAACTGGCTATAAAATGTCCATTAAGCCTATTATACAGTTCTTCACTTCCAAATACTGATGTCAGAGCAATGGGGCCATAAACTCTTTTCTAAAAAACATCCTGAAAATATTTCCTGGTGCAGAATTTTTAAAATTTCATTTATTTCTATTTATTTTAGATTTTAATCTCAGATGGAATTAGGGGCATGGGGGGGGGGGGGGAATAAGAAGCTGCAGAGCCCTCAACACAAATACAAGCAGAGCATTCAAATAAAATTAAAAATGTCCCTAAAGCTAAAAAAGTAGATGTGCACCTTCATCTCCCTTTATAAACTTAAGAAATCTGCTGTAGCAAAACCTATAAAACATGAGAATAGAGGTACATACATTAATGATAATGAACTGAGATCAATTTCCTAAATTGTGCTAACTTCCCAAGAAGGGTTTTGTAGTTTGGGTCTTTCTGGGCTGAAGCCCAGTGYGTGCACATCTCTGCATTTATATTCCTGCTGTCARCCTGTGAAAAGTATACATGGAGGGSTATTTTTGAAAAATAAGATGCTTTTCTGATGTCAGAAAAAACACAGACAAACTTTTGGAGTAACCATGTTCCCAGATGGCAACCAGTGCATTGATCCATTTCTGGGAAGAATTTAGAACATATGTTAGAAAGAAACACCAAGATCTAAATAAAGTTGATTCAAGGCCAGGAACAAATTTGGCTGCATCCTTTATGTATATAYAGGGGTTATCATTTACACTTTAGAAGATTTTACAGATTTTGTGTAAAGTTCTTGACTCAATAACAAAGAGCTTAAGTAAAGAATCAGCCAGCAGCTGGTTGTGTGGAGAGGCAGCACACAGAACCACTCCTGCTGTAGGCTCCCTGCAGCAGCAGCAGGCTCTGTTCCCTGCAGGCTTTCTGCTCCAATACAGAAACCTGCTGCATCCCAGGGACTGTAAAGAGGCTGCCTCCACCACAGCCTTTGGCACCAATACTGAAGCTAGTAGGTAGTCCATGGACCAAAAAGCCCAGTCCTGCCTGGCCTTCAGTTTSAGCTTTTATGAAGTTCCAGGTCCAGTGGAGGCTGGAATAAAAGGCTCAAGAGTGACAGGAGACTCTCATAGCACTGGCTCCCAAACCCGCATGGCAAAGATCCCAGTTTCAGCCCCTCTGGCTGCTTCTTTTCTAGGTAACATGTCTAAAAGCTTACATGAATAGAATACATCCATCCATACAGTTAATACTTGGAACATTYGACTTACATAACTATATTTTGTTTCTGAAGTATCTACCAATGTAATTTTTAAAATATGCTTGTATCTCAAAATGAATAAACTATGTTATATTACTAGGTTTTAAAAGAATAAAACGAAGGAATTTTAACTAAGTCAGCCTTACAAATTAACATAAGGCTTCTGTTTATACTGCTTATCGATGCAAAACATTGATTTTAGCAGCATTCTGGATACATAAGCAGCTTTCTTAACAGCTAAAGGTCTGGGTTGGAAGCCCATGGGTTTAATTAACATCAAGGCCAGGCACTGTTTTTTATAATAAGCTACAGAAAGGCAAATATCTCTAAGGCTGTAGTTGTGATAGTGGTTTCATTTTTTTCAAGAAAAGATACTGAATGAAAACYAGGGGCTAACAGTCCCATTTCCAAAATATAATTCACAGGAGATAAAGCACAACCTGAAGCACACCTGAAGCATCCCTGTTTATGTATATAAAAAGGGATAGAAACRTATACAATATTATATCTGCTATTACATACAATGTAATATCTGAGAAWAAGATATTTCAATTTTTGGGAATTTCGTAAATGCTCTACATAATTGTTTTGAATGTCATAAAAAACAGAACATATTTTCACCTTCTCACATTTTTTCTCTCAAAAGMAGTGTAATAAAATTGTGCTTGAGCATGACAGCCTCTTAACTAAAATCATTGTAGACAGTATAGGACACTCTCTATACAAAGGACATTTTTTCCCCATGTGTACTCAATTACAGCTACCATGGTCTCTGCTAAGCTTCAATTAGAAAAAAAAAAGTCTATCAATTTTAAAGGCTAAACAGTAAAAGTAAACTTTTCTCTTTTTTTAATTGGTGATTGAATTTTTCTGTTTTAGTGAGGAGGAACATAGCAGCAGCTGCCTAGAAATGCAGGAAATGCTTTCTAGTAAATTACAATAAATTACTTTTAGCTGAAATGCAAAGTAATTTCATCTAATTCGTTTGGTAAACAAGAAAGGAATCTACCTAGCCAGCATAATGGGATGAAATTTCTTCACAGATGGCTGATCAAAATCCTTGATAATATATTGCAACCATTCAGCATTAGCTGAGAATACTCATAATTGGACATAATCAGGCTTTGCATTTCTATTTGGAAAGACATATATATATTGTAAAAGTAGGTATTAATAAAAAAGAGGATAAGAGATTCAATAGTGCAAATATAATGCTTGTGTTATTTTTAGTCATTTAATTCAACATATGCATTATTTAGTTCAGGAGAAATCAGAATTTCTTTAAAGAAGGATGATTTGATACACTTATATATCAAGCACAGGATGATTTTCTTTTTTTACATACTCAATAACAACCATAAAAGTATAAAAGCAGCAGCATTTTTCTTAAGCACAAACATGATTTTTTAGGGACAAACCAAAGCTCAAATGTGATTTTATATTAAATGGATTTCAGTTCTGTGTCTTGACAGGTATACTGATTTAACTCCTTGATGCAAAACTTTTCCACAAAAGAAATAAAGCTTATTTAATTCCATTTTCTAGCAGTATTGYCATTTCAATCTAGTTCACACTTCACCACATGAAAATATAGATCAGTATGAGAAGATGGCAATTTCCAATGCTTTAATCAATAGGCTGACACACACCAAAAATACTGTTGAAACAGAGTATTCATAATTTCACCTTTCTTCAGCTATTAAAACCAGTATGAGTCATGAATTCCCCCATTATCCTCAGCTTCTTTACTCATGCTGTCTTCTATTGTATAGTATCTCTGTTTTGAGGTATTTGGAGTTTTTTAAACCTTTTAGTGGCTAGAAATACAGTTCCGTAGCAACCTTTTTCTGAAAGAGCACAGAACTGTTCTGAATTTCTTTGGCTTTAATCTTGGTCTAATCATTCACTGAAGCAATATTATTTTAAAAGTCCCAGCACAGTTTCTAAGAAAGACTATACTGTGCAGTTCATTCTTCTTCCTGAACAAAGGCTGGTTGTCAGATTTTTTACTTCAAATTATTCACAATCATATCGCCCACAAATCCTCACATTATCCAGTGATCATGCACCATAAATCAAAGTTCTTAAAAGGTAAAACAAAATCCTACCTTTATGTAGCCCCAAGAAACTGAGAGTAAATAGTTTGCCTCAGGCATTTTTGATTTTTTTCTGTACTACCAATCTAAGCTAATCAGTTCTTTGCTATCTGACACCGCAAAAGACTAAAGATTCTTTCTTTCTTTCCTCTCCTAATTCYTTTTGCTGGTCTTCAGGTTCTCAGCAACTGTGTGCTCAGGAGGCATACTGAGATGAAATCCAACCGTGTGGTCTTCCGACTGTATAAATGCCATTTGTGAAACTCCAAGCGTTCAGAGGCAACGTTGAAGACACATATTGTACGAGCTGAAGAAATTTCTGAAGAGCTAGGGATATGCATATTTCCTGAACACCAGGATTTAATGAATAATGTATGTCAAGATGCTCAGCTGCTCAAAGACTTGCTCTATCAACAGCTACCAAATAAGGACCTGAAGAGGAAGCCACAGACGGTGGCAGTGATCCCTCCCATAGAGCCATACTAGCAGCCAATAGTGTGACACCCTAAAAGATATAAATCCGCAGGGATGGTGTCATGATGAACAGTACTTTCCCATTGGCTGATGCTGGGGACTCTCCTGGGCATGGGATATTTCTTTTTAGTTTCTTTTTTTTTTTTTTTTCCCTTCTCCTGACAGCAAACGTCCTTTACTAATGGCATCCCTGCCTGCAGCATTCACATGCCATTCAAAAATAATTGGGCTAAGGTCTCGTCACTTCAGCAGCATTTGCCAGTTTTCAATGGACACACCATCCAAGCAGTTAAAATTAGTGTTGTGTGTATATCTGTCTGGACTGCCTAGTGGGTGTAATTTTTCATATAGAAAAAAAAAATATTTTGAGGTGCTCCTTATGGGGGAAAAAATCCAACATAAATAGATCTCTCTTGTTTCTTGAGCAGTTTATGGTGCACTTTAGCAAGGAAATTTTTTTGGCTTTCATGCCATCTACATTAAAAAAATGATCTACCTCAGACTATTGCGCCAGGATGCTATTCTSTAATTTTTTTTTAATTTAAAGAGATAAAAGACATTACTATTAAGCTAAAGCAAGTCACGTGTCTTACAATTCCCAGTAAACGTTAAACTTCCATGGAAATGTAAGAAGTAAGATAATAAAAGTCCTCAAATTCTCACTGTATTTATTCAACTTTTGCTCTTTCTGCCTCAGCAGATTATTATAATCACTTACAGCTATACATCATTGAAAAAAAGGAGGGATTAATTGAAAGTGGAGTGTGTCAGYGAGCTGACTCAAGCATTAAATAAAAGATCCCACCATCTGCCACTCAGAGACCCAAACCTGAAAGGAGGAATACATTATGCCCACGGCAGGGGGGGTGGAACTGGATGATCTTTAAAGTCCCTTCCAACCCAAGCCATTCTATGGTTCTGTGATTATCTT
Organism: Mixornis gularis; assembly: GCA_003546035.1. NCBI lineage: Eukaryota > Metazoa > Chordata > Aves > Passeriformes > Timaliidae > Mixornis > Mixornis gularis. Next base: position 4,468,938 of record QVAJ01000041.1, on the reverse strand, counting down.
GCTCCACTCTGTGCAAGACACATGCACTACTTCAGCAATTTTCTTAGTCTTTGCTGCATCAAAAAAAAGGGAGAGTTACCTTATATGACAGTGGGCAAATGCCTAAGGACAGGCTGAATGAGATGCAGCATTCAGCCTAATMCCACAGTGCTGATTCACTGGAAGGTGCTGACTGAGAACGGTCATAAGAGAGGTTTTGGCTGAAGCAGTCAGCAACACTAAGTGCTTCAAAAAGAGTTGAAACTGTAAAAATCAATAGGGCAAAATATGGTATCAACAAATCTCTTCCTTACAGGAGAGAAATGTGACAACTGGATACAATCAACAGATTGTCAGCAAAGTGTTTTCATGTGGAAGGCATACTGTTTGCCTTAAAATAGATAATATAAAACATTTCTGATGCATTTTAATATTCAGTTATACTTGGTCTGGATCTGTGAAGCAAGATGCATCTAAAACAATTAAGTTTTGAAAACACACCTGGGGTTACTAGACACTCAGCAAGACATTAAATAATGCTTAAAAAAGGTACTTGTAGAAGATATTTCTCCKGATTCTTCCAGATCAGCTTTGTAATGCTGAAAATAAAGCTTCTTTACATCTGTGTTTCATTGTCTCCTGATCACCCACAAGAAAGCACTGCTGCCACATATCCAGCATCAACACAGGGCTGGAAATATGATGCCTTTCTTCAGGAGGCAATTTCAAGCACGACTTAGAAAATTGGTAAAATAACTTTTGGCTACTTTAGGAGTGAAGCATGTGGGTATGAAATTTTGGTTGCAATAGGTAGTGTCAGAAGACATGAGAAAGTCAAGTTTTACATCTTTTCTCTAACTTTGCTACCAAAGGCTGTTTCCTCAAGAAATATTAACAACTCTTCCCAAAGAACTGTTCCCAAAAGAACTTGATTCAGATAAGGAATATTTGAAATGGCTGGTATGTAAATTACACCAGCTGTTCAGCATTTATTAAAAAATCATTAATGATTTTTTTCTTCCCCACTAATGTATGAGACAAAGATACATCCATATAAATTACTGGGTTACAATTGGTCAATCAAGCAAAGTATATGTAAATGGGAAGGGTGTAATATGAAATTATAGTAAGTAATAAAATAATTCAGGAAAGAAAAAAAAAAAAGGAAGTTTTTAACGAGAACTGTTATGTGTTTTGAAAGAATCAAGGCGATGACCTTGAAAGACAGAAAGACAATGAAGTCCCTTAATGCCCTCTAGCAAATATAAGCTATTATTTAATCAATGATTCTGGACAACTTTCTCCAAAGAAGTCATAAAAAGAGGTGACAGAGATCCCAGGAGCTGCAATGTTCAATTTTAGTACCCTTTTAAAGACTTTAAAAATGTTAATTTGTGCTAATTAAAATTTGCAAGYAGGATGGATAGGTAAGATCAGGCCACTTCATAAAACCCCAGYCCTGGGTATAATGACAGAAAAGCCAATATACACATATTTCATGTTTTTGCTTGATACAGAACCGGGACATAAGAGTGTAATTAATGCTAGTGAGAATCATTTATATTTGAACGTGCAATATTCTTGTACTGTCATAGAGCATTTGATTTATTACTGTAAAATATTCTGCAACACTACTCCCAATGTTGAGAGAAGGCATATTGAATGGGCTATAAATCTGATTATAGATTAATTTCTAACAGTCGTAAACAGGCTATCTTCATCTAATGGGACTGCTTTAAATAAGGTTTTGCAAGACTTGAAACTGTTTTKTGGTACTAAATTTCTTTGTTGGTGATCTGAAATTAAGTCACTACCATGAAGATTTCCAGTGTGAAAATTTCCTGAGAACAGAAACCACTGGGGGGGGAGTGGTTCATGAGATAAACTGCGAGAATGTGAAAGTCACCACCAGCAGCCTCACTTGTTTAGAATGTTGACGTAATTCATGTAAACTACAGTTCAGGGAATTTAACTGCAAAGACATCAGCAATAAAAGTAACACGGTTCATGACTAGATAAACTACCCTGAAGAAAAGAGGAATCCTGGAGAGTTTGTAAAGTTACAACAGGGCATTTCATAGTGATACTGTCCCCCCCAAGAATCTGCRTCTTCTGTGACTCTAAATAAAAAGAGAGGCTCCAACCCTCTTATTCTGGCAACACAGGTAATGGAACAGTGCACACAGCTTTAGTGTATCTTTTCCTAATTGCTATTATGTACATTATGTAGGGAAAAAAAMCCTTGCAAATACAATTCATGTGACAGAAAAAAATTCTGTAATTAAAAAAAAAMCCCTCAGTCTATTTAACTTAAAAGGCCACACCTACTATGGAGAATCATGGCAACAAGAAAATACAGCACACCAGACATGATTATCTAGCAGCAAGGAAGCAACAAGAAGCAATGGAAGGCAGCTGAAACTGCTTCAAACCAACTGAGCTGAAACCAACACACATTACCAACAAGAGACAAGGAAGCTCAATGGTATGCTGGGTGCAGTAGGAAGAACATTGCCAGCAGGTCACAGGGGGTGATCCTGCCCCTCTACTCAGCCCCTCCCTGCCCCTCTATTCAGCCCCTCACCTGGAGTGCGTGTCCAGTTCTGGGCTCCGTAGGACAAAGAGAGACATGGAGCTCCTGGAACAAGTCCAGAAGAGGGAAACAAAGATGATTTGGGGATTGGAGCATCTCTTTTACAATGAAAGGCTGAGGGAGCTGAGCATGTTCAGCTTCAAGAAGAAAAGACTGAGAGGGCACCTCATCAAAGTATATAATATCTGAAGGGAAGGTGTTAAGAGGATGGATCAGGCTCTTTGCAGTGGTGCCAAGCAATAGGACAAGAGACAATGGGCAGAAAGGGATGCACAGAAARTTCCCCCTGAACACAAGGAAGAATCTATGTGGGTGACTGTGCACTGGAACAGGTTCCCAGACAGGCTGTGTAATCACCCTCAGTGGACATATTCGAGCACCATCTGGACTCAATCCCATGCAATGTGCTCCAGGATAGTCCTGCTTGAGCAAGAAGGTGGGATGACACACTGGGGTCACTTCCAACCTTATTCTCTAATTCTGTGATTCAGTTGCAGTACTTTCATGAACTGTCACATGGGGGACTTATCACCTTGGTCTTTTCTACTACACATAAGTGATGGGTAATACAAAAATGGACTCAGCTTTGAGGGAAGAACAGTCCTCCCAAATGCAACCCCTTAGACYGACTACGAAGTTGCTGTAAGAACATTTTGTGAGATGTCTGAGCATCAATTCTGAATGCAAGTGTGCTGGATGTAGTTCATATTGTCTAGTAAGTGGCCAAAAGCAAAGCAAAGAGGTAGACATCTAAGCATATCACCARTTTTAGTTCTCGAGGTTGTATGCATTACAAACAAGAACAGATAGTTTGAAGAAATCTCACAAGCCAAATGAAGACTCTGTGAAAACATGAAAAAAACAAGGCCCATGGCAGGTGGTTATACCTAGATAATTTTAAGGTCTCTTCCAACCCAAACATTTCTACATTTCTATGATTGTTAGACTGACCTTCACACAYCAGAGAAAAGCAATAATCGCCCATGTCACATCCAACTCCTACTCGTCACAAACGCAGCATTAGCCAGCTCCATCTGTGAATTGTGCTGGTATGTACACCACCAAAAAGCTTCCCCTCAAAAGGGAGAATCTACTCAGCACTGGAAGATCACAGCAGAAAAAAAGAATGGTCATTTCACCCAGCAAGCAAGAGCATATGGATGGACTCAGCCAAAACCCACAGCAGGACTAGAAGAAGYAGCAGGATGGCTAGAGACGAGAAAATATGATTTTTGAAGGTTTTTTTAAACAATTTTTTCAAAGATTTTCTTAAGTTTCTTTGGTTTCTTAAATCAACAAGCCTCACCAAAATTCTTTGGGTTCCACTTAAGAGTCCCTGGCTAACTGTAGGATTTAAGTAAAAATTCTCAAAAACAAACAATTAGTAATTTTACGATTATGGGAAGTTGTTTCAACTGCAGCAACTAGCTGCCACACACTAAATGAGCTGCAGGGACAGAGACAAAGCTGGGTCTCATGCTGATATTAAAAAGAGGTGAACTTCACTGGTAGCTGAGAACTGATGACCGTAAGTGGAACATGACTCCAGTTCTTTTGAAGGAGTCTCAGTTTTAAGTATGCTAACTGTACCATGATTGTACTTCTTTAAAAAGGTTTTCTTGGAAGCCTTCTGCCTGTCAAAATTACATTTGTTAAAAGTTATAGGAATAGCCTATGATGTATCATTATAGATCTTTTTTGTTTGCAATATGTAATTCTTATGCATAAAATACAAGAATTTTATGTCGCTAAACAGATTGAGATGACAATGTTCTTCTGAACAATTTTAGAGGAAATATGTAGTAAAACCCAGGAGGTTTAATAAAGACTTAGGTTCCCTTATTACTTTAAATTAAAAAAAAAAAGAGAGAGACGTTCTGCGGAAATACATAATTCAGTGTTTGTATTTACTGCCCTCTAGTGATAATAAAAGCATTAGCTATCAATATGTAGGAACATTAMGCTTTTTTCCACATCATAAATGTCACAACGTGGTTCACTAATTTTCAACCATACCAGAGCAGGGTCTTTACAGGTATTCTCTACAGCTGAAGTATTTTCAATAGACACTCATGAGCAGTTGCACAGGCAACAGAAACAACASCCTATTTCAACCCTTATTTTGCCGACCACTGTCAATCCTTTAAGACACAATACGTACTAATCATTCTCTTTAAAGTTTTCCACATAATGACGGAGTACATATGTATGTAATAGTCTCTAAAAAACACCCCACAGTAAATGCAGTTTAATTTCAACAAATATTAAGCTTTGTAAAGTATTCTGCTATGTATTTATTTTCCCCTGAATCTGATCCTATCATAACCATGTAAATTACAAAGGAGCTAATTTAGATCACAGAAAAGTCGACCAGGCTGTGACAACAGCTGCAGTTATGACACCAGATTTGAGGAGACAGAAAGCAGTAATGAATAGTTCAGATGGTTATTGCTCTGACAGAATATTGGCAACTGGCAGATCAATGACCCTAAAATGCAGAATCATATGAAAAACTTACTTCTATTTTTATATGTAGATGCACCCCACAAGTAAATAAGCACCCCATAAGTATTTACCACACCATACCCACAAAAGAAGTTTATACCCACATCAGGCATTTTTGCAGATAGATATATCTAGGAAACATGCAAAGAGGTGTAACACTTAAATCTGAGAGCCACAGTGGCACACTTATCCTAAGACTGATACAGCTATACCAGCACAAACCAAGCTTTACAGCGATTCCTGTTTCATACAGGAAGCTGGTTTGCTATGTAAGGACAGACCTCAGTTTTTCACAGGTATTGCTGCATTAATCTTATGTCTCCTGTTAACATGGCATTCTTATTTTAAAAACGTGTTCCTGCTGTAGACCTCGCCAAACTCAAGCTTTAACAGTTCATCAGAAATACTGCTGGATKGTTGTAATTTCATGCTCAAAGAAACTAGTTTTTTATCCATCTTTGTACAGATGTGAAAAAAAATTAAAAAAGCATTCCACAGACAAAACCAGAGATTCATGGAATATGAAGTGATTACTAACACTGCAAGAAGTTCTGATAAACAAGCGTTAGCAAATACCCATAAATCACACACTGTAGATACCAACATTTWGAAAGCAGACTGCAAATTGTTTCATGCAATTTTGTTGGTTCACACTTGAGTTCTTATTAAACCATGGGTGCTGTACTTCTTATTAAGGTGCATGTGATAGCATTATTGCTCTTTCCAGGAAGGTTATTCACTAATATTCATTTTAATGTGTCCTTCATACCATTCATTTGATTATTTATTTAGATGCTATAAATATGCTCTACACCTATAGAGATTCACAGAAATAATGAACATCTATTCATCTGGAACAAGAGAAACAACTAGTCTCATCCATTACACCCTTGTCTCACACAGGCAGGGAAATAAAACAAAATTTCATGCTTGTTTTTCTGTGTAAGTGAGCATTTCACCTGAATGCTTATAGGTCAAACGAAGCAAGCAATCACAAAACCCAAGTGGTTTCCAGTCTCACAGTCAGGTTTAATGTGAAGTTTGGCCTAGGGGTCCACATGAGGGAGATGGAGACATGGTAACATAACCAGGCTAAAGGCATCTCTGCAGTTTCCTGAATAGCACACTTATTGCCTCTGTGATTTAAATCCCTCTTACAAGAAGTCTCAGTATTTGCATGAGGCAGCTTGTGGTATACCCATGTTTCCTGACTCCTCACCTATTGACACCAGTGGTTTGCCTCTCACCCCACACACAGAAACCGAGTGCCTTTTGGGTCTCTGCCTCCTGGCGCGGTGGCGACAGGGTCCTGCTGCATTCCCATCACGTGTGTTCCATTGCCTGGTGCTCACTTCCTCAGCCCTGGATGACTGCACACACAGCCAGGGCTTAGCAGGCTCAGACCAGGCCATGCTGGGAGGTGTTGGCTGAGTGCTGATAAGAGCAAGTGACGCCTGACAGTGAATACTCCTCACTGTCCCAAGTCTCCATGTCCCCTTCTGAGAATGTCCCACGAATGCAGACCTGCAGCATCACTCCTGCATCATTTTGCTCCTTCCCACTCCACAGCATAGGGTGTTGTGAGACAGAGGTATCCACCCAGAACCATTCTTATGCTACAGGGCTCACACCTCACCAGCTCAGACTCCATGGGCTACAGACAGAAGCCCTTGCAAATACAGCAAGTTTTGCACCAGGTTTTAGCTAGGAGAGCTACAACTCATACAGACCTACATCTATTAGTGTCTAACACAGTCATTATAACAGTAGGAGAAATTGTAGTTAGGAGAAATTGTTTTGCAGGAGCCCTCTGAATGAATTTCTCTTTTTGTGAAACTACTGTAACACCAAAGCAAGCACCATGACTATCTCAAGTCACATGTACTTATGAGTATAAATTTTGCATTTCTCATTAACATTGTAGAAATGGATTTTAGGGGAGAGGCACCTGTTTAGTCATCCTCCAGGGGTCTTTTTTCAATATTTTTATATTATTCACAACTGACTGTTCAAATGTAGAAAACACWTTTATGCTAATTTTTCTACAAGAATGTGTTGCTCCTGAGAAACCAYGGTTTGATAATAAATCCGTATTTACAAGTAAAGAGTTTGATAGTTAAATCAATATTTTCTTTTAAAATACTTAAATGTGGCTTGTATTAGGAGTTTCCACAATGTAATGYGATATCATACAGTTATGCCCTTTTGCAAACACTATTTTTATGCATGGTTTATAATCAGTTAACATTTTACACTTAACAATCATTAAAAAGTACATTCATAACAATTTAATTAATATACTTTAGCTTTGATAATTTAGTTCATTTATGAATTTGCACAGCACAGAAAAGCCTTAAAGAAAATTTAATTTAAAGTGAAAAACCTCTGTTTAATCAGTGATAACCCATAAATATTCACTTCTTTTCTGAGCACTRAACTAATGAATCTGGCCATTCATACAAAATTTGAAGCAAAAAGCAGATTAAAAAACATGAAAGTAACATCACATACTGAACACTGATTAGGCACCACTAACTGAAATACAACAATAGCTTGAGGCATATTCTCTGATTGACTTGCCACATGGATACAAAATACAGAGACATTATTCAAGTAAAAGATTATCTAATAATCTTTCATTATTATTAGGTATTTTAACAAGAAACAATGCAGTTTTCATATTTCAGTCCTTTTACTCTTGCATCTTTATAAATATCMTCCCTAATTTGAGAAACATCTTAAAATCAAGCAAAACCAATAAGGGCTAAATAGGTACGACAACATCACCTTTGGCTCACATTTAATTTGATTAAAAAAAACAACCTGGGAAACTTTGTCTGCTTTTTTGCCCATTTGCAGTATTTGGAGCAGTTCAAAATCCTTTGAGCAGCACACGAAACACCAGAAACACCTTGGCAGGTGCAGAAAGACATCAGCCTACCCAGTTACACAGGCACATATGCAGAAGCCCACTTTCGCCCTGGCAAGGGTAGAAATGTTAAAAATGCTCAATCTGCCTCTAAATAAGCTTTCTCCAATCTTCCAAAGAAGCTCTGTGTAACAGCTGATTCTATCAGGTCTTTATCAAAGTGACAACAGTGACAAATAAAACCAGCTTCGGGCTCCCTTCCCGACCTGATGAAATCAATGTTAAGACTCACTAGCTCCAGTTARTTGAACTCACACAGTGTTCCAATGTCCCAGGCAACAGGAGGGATGCCCTGGTACATAAATCCTGCCCATCCCTGTCCAATGCCATCTTTTGTTCAATCTCCAAACCAGAGAAAAAAAATTTGAAAAGGTGTAATAAGTGCAGTTCATCTGTGCAGGACTGTAAAGTTAACCAGGAGATAATGTCTCATCTAAGGCAAATTCCATTCAAAATKAGATGCAATATTTGATAACTTCTGTGAATATTTAACTAATTTTCATACTCACTTCACAAGATCGATGTGCCTATATTGTTAATTACTGCTTAATTTACTGCTACATATGTAAGAATCATAATCCTAGCTTTAAAATCAAAATGTTTTTCATATTTAGAATGTTTTCTCTGGGATTAGGTGGTGAGAATTCCCAATGTAACCCAGTCCAGTGTATGCACAACACATATTTTCATGACTAAAATGAGGATTTACCTTGGCTATTGTCTAGTGCACCACTATATTAGTTACCTCTTATTATATTAGTATGATTTACTAATACCAATAAAAGTCCCAGGTCTTGATTAGAAAATTTTCTGAGAGAAGAAGGACTAAGAAGCAAAGCAGAGCTATTTGTCTATGTCTGAAAACAGACTTCTCTGGGACCCCTGGTAGTCAAGAAGTACAAATCAAAATGGATTTTTTATCCCTTCCAGTGCTGCTACCTATGAATCCATCAGCAACAATCACCAGACACAGTACAACAGGTCAGTGTGACTCTCACCATTGAACAAAATTATGTGCAACACCAAAGGTAAGACAGCACTGCTGGGCAAGGTGTAGAACAGACAGATTTGTATACAGCATGCTATTTCACAAYACCCAACACTCTGTAGAAGGAAACAAAGAAAGAAAACAAAAACAAACCCCATAAAACTCTTCCCCCAAGGGTAATTAAGGTATGGTTTTATACTTAGCCACACTATTGAAATTACAGGCTGAAATAAGGTTTAAAACTCAACATCTGTCCTCTCATTCTGCCTCTGATCAGTAAGGCAGCTTTAGTTTTCTACAACTGAGACATTTTTCAAGCTCTGATAAGAATTTCAAGAACAAACCAAAACTGCCTATGTACATCAGCATGCTTTTATTTATTCCACATCTATACAATCTAAAAGACACAAGAGCATGGGAATAGTATCTAGCTGAAAAGAAAAAACACTACAACATAGTTATCAAACTCTTTCTCCCTGCAGATTTATTTTATCCCAAAGACAGAGTTTCATTTTATATTATCATTCCTATAACCTATCTATCATTTGCAGGCTTGGGAAAAAAAGATCAAATTACAGATGTATATTCCTGACCACAAAAAAAAAAAAAATTGTTTTAGTCTCCAAATGCCAAGATTTGTTTTCGCACAATTTTTTAGAGCACTTTATCATGTTGTATTTAAAATTTAGCTGTGCCAGAAATGCCAAAYTCTGACTACATACCAAAAACTTCTTCGTCCTGAAACGTTCTTAGCAAATACCAGAAAGAGCTGCAGAAAGTCCATCCCAGCTAGAAAATGCACATTAGTTTTTACTGATGATTAGAAAGGGAGGGGAAAACTACCAAATTTTGAAATGCAATCTTACCTGGGTCCAGTATTCAGGCACACAAAACTTTGGCCATGCTTCAGAGTACAGGAAAAATACAATCATTTTACTGAGAAATCTGGGTGTTGGGCTTTAAAGTTTATGTAACCAGACAGATACTCAGTGATTTGTCAAAAAATTCACCACATTAACACTTCTAGCACTAAGCACGCTAATAATTTTTCTAGCTAGAACTTTCATTGCAAGCAAAAATTACTTAATTTAAAGGCACTCTTACAGATATGATTTCATTTTTTGGTTTTTTTGAAGCCATTTTCTTGCAAGCAGTGTATAACAGGAAAACTGACACATACACAGAGAATAGCTTTGTAAAAGCAGTGAGGATACTTTCTGGCTTCTTGCTGGGACATATTAGCCTACATTCACTACAAAAATACCACCCTCATCTCTGCTTGTTGCTTTGGCCACGGCATAGCTCTGGCTTGCACATTTTTTCCCCGGACCTGTTTGTTTGGGACAGGCCCAGGCGGTTCCTACAGTGGTGCCTGGGTCAGCAGGGCGAGCATTCACAGCAGCAGCAGCAGCAGCAGGAGCAGCAGGAGCCGGCACCCTCTGCCGAGGAGATCAGCAAGCAGCAGAGGGCAGAAATGCAGAGGGATCCGAGCACTCTCCCTGCAACACCAAACACAAGGTCTGCTTCGACACACGCTACGGCTCATGCCAAAAACGCATCCGGATTAGGCTGCAGAAGCACTTTCCAGCTCCAGTTYTCTGTGGCAGCAGAGGCTGAGCAGGGGTGAGCTAAGGCTGAGAAGGAAGAATCCCAGATAACTACATATAAACACTGCATTTTGCAAGGTCTCAAGTACCTSTCTGTCCCTCTGGATCTGAGATGCTGCTATTGAACCTCAAAGAAGTGAGCAGTTCATTTCAAATAACAAGCGCTCAGTAAAGAAACATCCTTACAAACATGCCCCTAATTAACCTTCAAATACAATTATTTTATAGCGTGTCTCATTAATTTCAGCCACCAAACGGAAAACATTGTTTCATGTGCACTTGTAGAGGAGGTCCCTTTGTGCRTGGGGAAAGCAGGGCCAAACCCAAAGTGTTGGAGACTCTCATGCTACCCATGCATCATTTTTAACCTTTCAGGTTGTCCCCACTGGTAACAAAGTCACYAATGCCACTATTGTGGCCACAAAGCTTACCAACAATAGCCAAGAGTCACACTGCTGACATACTCAACAGCCACCAACCACCTTGTATTTAAAACTGTAAAGCCAGCAGTAGTACACCTGCATAATCATTTGCAGAAGCAAAGCAATTATTTTATTTTTTAAAAAAGAATAAAGGAATAATCAAATCTTTAAAAATACAAATTCAAATGTTCCTTGTACGTGTTACTTGTCACAGTGCCGATAAAGTTTGGCAAACACATCAACTACTCAAAGCATTATTACATGTGTAAAAAAAGTCTGTTTTCTAGTCTGTCTTGGCAATTTTTCACTAAAACACACTTGAAGATGCTCAGGTCTGCAGCGTCTATGCAGTAGCCTGCTTTTTATTTGTTTCTGTTCCATAGACTCTTTTTTACTCTATTAGTGAAAAAACACTATTCTGCTGTTTCTTTTTTTCTTACAATAAGCTCTATTGTCCTTTCAACTCACTGAAGCTGCACTACTTTTTCCATGTCCCAGGGATGCAGTTTGTAGAAATACTGCTAAAGAGCACAAACTAAATGAAACCTAGGATGTTTATCCTCCCTTTGTTGTGATCAGCTCTGAAAATAATCAACTGCTTCCTTGTGTCAGCAAGGGCACATGAATCACATCCTCACTTATGAAAAACTGCTCTTCATTTTGATGGCCCTTTGAAGCACTGAAGGGGGGGGCAATATATAATGAAAAATTTTTATACATAAAATAATTCTTTGTTTATATTTTACAAAGCTCATTATAAACCACTACATTAGGAAAGAGCAGGAAAAAATATCTGACACCTTCATATCTAGTCCCAGCAACCGAAATAACTCTTTAAGTACCAACTGGTSCAGTGGTTCTGAATCTGTTGATGGGTATCAGTATAGAACAAGAGAACTGTATTTTATTATAAAATTCTACCTTCCCAGTTCAGATCCCTCTTAGACTTTGATTTATGGTCACTAAACCATCACTATTGCTATTCATTTTGCTCTTGGTCATTAGAAAAAAGACATCTCTGTTATAACTGCTAATTCTGGATGACAAAAATCATGTTTATGAAAATACTAGTATCTCAGCTGGCAGCGTGAGGTTGCCTGTAACCCTGCATAAAACTGCATTGAGGCTGTACAGTCATCCTTGAACACAAATCAGATAGCTTGGTTTAAATACATTAATGCCTGCTTTTACAGGTYCTCTAAACCATGTAAACAAATTCAATTAAAAACCACACATCTTTACATGAATCAAAAAATACTTCTGCACTTACATACCTGGGGAATATGACTGATGTAGTGGAATGGTTGGGAGGCTGCACTTAACCATCTGTATTTCCTGCAAGACTTGGCTGTTTATTCCAGAATAAAATTAACATTGACTTCATTTTGCATAAACCAGCAGCCTTTCTTATTGCAATTCTGTGTGGAAAGTTTAGTTGACAGTATTGTCTTTCTGTGGGATCTTATACAAGTATTCAACCAGCTCATTTTCATCAGCTGGCCATATACTACTTGACTACAACTTAATAAAAGCAGCGAGCTGTCTAAATTATGTTTCTAGATAATCTTGGAAACAGGCCCAACACATTAGCTTGATTCAGTGTTGCTCCACTGCTGGTGATTGGAGATGGTGCTATTGTCTGTGCAGCTCCTTTTCAAYGCCTGGAGCTGGCAAACAGAGAGAACAAGAGGCAGAACTTGCCCTAGCACAGCMGTGTCTCCCTTGGATGTAGATCCAGAATCCCCCATTGCAGCACACCGTGCCCACCAGGAACACAACAGGGCAGGAACAGGGCAGGTTCACCTCTGACCTGCCCAGAGCTGGACAAGATCAAGAGGCAGGTGCTGGCCACTGCCCTGCTCACATGGTTTCAAGGCAGGGTGAGTAGAATCCCTTTCCATCATGCCTTAGCTTGTCTAGATTCAGTTTTGCAGCTCACATGGGGACTGGCTGTGAGCTAACCAGAACTGGGATCAACTTCTACTGARATAAGCTTTATTAAAAACAAACAAACAAACATCACAGACCAGGAAATATCCATCCACAATATACTTCATCCTGTGGTGGTCTCCTAAACATGTAAAGTTTTAGCAGGTGATACCAAAACCCTTACTAATACAACTGAAACAGGAGAACAGTTTCTTAGTACCATCTCTTTATAAGACCAAGTCTGAAGAGACATTTCAGCAAATCCCACATTTTTTATACCAAAACTTCAAATAATAGTTGAAGCTGCCTTTTATTGGAAACACCAAATTGATTAAAAAATTAAAAAAAAAAAATGGCCACATCTTTCCTAAATTCTTTATATGCTAAAGTCTAACATGGACTAAAGCAACACCCTACCAGGAATACAATGACAGCATTCTTGGCTCTAAATATTGTCACAAGGAGACACAAGTATTTAGACACTTCTCATACCTTTCAGTTGTCATGAATACTACCTTACTACTAAGAAGGAAATTACTAGATACTCATACCCATGAAGAACCTTTCCAAGTAAGAGTTTCAGAATTTTTTTTTTTTTTTTTTTTTTGGTAAATGCTGAAAAAAGGCACAATGATATCTGCCCGTTAACTAAATAATTCCACTCCTGGAAAAAAAATCATAATTTTAAAATCTGTTATTATGGTGGTTGAAAATAATGTTGTTCTCACACATTAAACCCTAATTATTTACTCTGTAACATTTTGTCTGTATTTCTCTGTCCCTTTATGCTAAAGGGAAGAATGTTTCATACTGCAGTATTTCCTACCATTAAAGAAGCTACAAAAAATGTCTGTTTGTATATCGGCATGGACCATTTGTTTATATTTATGGAAAAAAATTAGCAAGTTACTAGGCACTGGGAAGCTCTGCAATCTTGGAAGCAGCTAAAAAGCTGAAAAGTGTTAAATAATAGCAACCCTCAGAGAGGCATAATGCCTCTTTTACACACCTCTTACATCCATGACCTTTCGAAAACARTGAATGAGATGCAAAAACCTGTTTTTCCTCTGAAGTTTAACATGCAAACTGAATCTGTGAGATTAAGGGTTCCTACCTTGTTTTTGAGCCTTGAAATACCAGTGTTCTTTCTATCAACTGTTATGTCTATGAACTCCAGGCTCCTTTCCACCAGTGCAGAACTGGATAGCCTGTGCTGGATAATTCTGTTGGAGAAGAGTCCCAAAAAAAAGTGGAAGGGGCTGACCCCCCCACAGATTTAAGATGTTTTGAAATCACAATTTCCTGCTTGTCGTGGCCCAAGGAGGCCAGTGATTGCCATCATGTACACACACAAAGAGTAAGGGCTGCTTACAACTCAGCTGCCTTGAGCCTCASTCTCCGCATTTACTTCACTATCCTAGCAGAAAAACCTATGCTTCATGATTTTTTCTCACTTGGCAGCAACCCCACAACCCCTAAGGAAGCAGCAGGATTTGCAGAGAAGAGATTCAGCCAATACTGTAGCAKTAGTGGCACCACTACTCCCTCTTCTTGTCTCTGAGAAGGTAAATGATGAGGTGGGGCTGGTGCAAACCATCTGCAGGAGATCAAGTTTTACCCTTTATCTTGCTGCAGCACATCCTTGTACATACAGCGTGGAAAGTGCTATCTCCTTTTGTTTTTTTTTTATATAGACAAATATGTACACCTCACTCATCACTGCAGTTACCTGAGGGCAGGTCTGCTGCTCTCCAGAAGCATGAGTAGTCTCACATGAGAGCAAGTAAAGCTGTGTACAGGGAACTGCACTCAAGCCCTGAGGTCTTAAAATCCTTTCAGGCTGTCTTCAGTGAATGGAAAGTGAGCAGTCTTCCTTGAAAATGAGTCCTTCCTTACCTCCACAACACTCTTGCCCTTTTCTTTTGCTATAAAGTACAACAAAATTGGAGAAGCCACACCATTATGCATTAATTAAAATCCAGGCTTGCCACCTATCAGCATACCTTTACTTTGTCACTGTGCAAACTGAAATCTTTAGTGACTAAAAAATTTTCTGACACTGCACTGAACAAGCAGTCTCTTYCTTACAGCTGCCCCTTAATCATAATCTTTATCACAAGCAGCACTCTAAAGAGATAACSAAATCCTCAGATTTTCTCAGAGAGATTTGAGAATTTAAGATCCAATTAAACTATCATGTCAACCAATGAAATGCAATGGCATTGTCAGACATTTTATAAGAGCACTGTTACATAACAAATCCTATATTTGCTCATGAAGCCAACAAATTTCTTTTCTACTGCTTTGTTTCCAGTACTTATTTTTTATGTGCAGTAGCTATCCCAAGTGAATGACCGATGTTTAAATCCTAAGTGGGTATGACATATTGTCTTGTCCCTTAACTGGAAACAGGTCAGTCTAACCAGTGCCTGAGACAGAGGAGACAATTTTACTCCAGCTGAGCTTCCACATTTGGAAAAACCATTGCAAAAAAATTATGCTTTTACATACAAAAGGTAMTTTCTGAAGACAAGCTCCTTACTGTGCCATGGACCTGACCCCRAAGCTGGAAGCAAGAACACAAAAAAGACAACGCTAAAATCTAACCTGTTAACAAAAGACTGAGTCACGTTGGTTAGTTCTAGACACAGCCTATCTAGGACAATACAAAAGTACTGGCCATCACAGCACTTAAGCTTTTTCACAGAACAAGACAAAGATAAAACAGATGGATTGACTAAATCAGAAGTCAGTCTGTCATCAGCTGCATTTATTCTGGGTCTGGGTAAACTCAGAGAGCTACTCTCAGCCTGGGGTAACACAATAATGTTTCTACATTCAGCGGGGGCTTTTGTGAAGAGCCCCCAAGGGGCTCTGGCCCTGCTTTTTTCACCCCAGCAAGGGTCACATCGGAATGCTGGCAGCAGGGCTTTCCTGGGAAAACACAGTGAAGGTAACACAGCACCTCTGTTTCAAGCATTTTAGGGTTTACACATGGTCCATTATTTGACCTAAGTAATACATTTAGCTTCACTCTTTCCCTGGATTTTATATTAGTCAGTTCCCCATTACCTGTGTGAGCTTTTCAGTGCTGAAAAGATGAAAGGAAAAATACTTTTTAGCAGCAAGAGAATGTGATTACAAACCAGCTCAAATTAGCAGAGGAGGAAATGTTAAAAATAAAAAAAAAAAGTAACTGAACAGACTTCAAGTTGCCTTCATTTTGGTTTACATTAAATATTTTAAAATAAAGTATTTTAAAATTACTTTACTTTTAAAAAATAAGATTATTATTTGAATGTAAAAGGTGGGTGACAAGTACAAGATCATAAATATAAGCCCAGTGTTACATTAGGGTAGTCTTTGGACATTATCTGGTTGATAAAACTGATGCTTCGGATATTTTCAAATCATTGAAAAAAAGTAAAAAAAAATTTAAGAAGTAACTAGCACTAGTAAATAGACTTTTACTCTAATCTGTAAGCATTTGCACATACCAGTATACAAGCTGGACAATTATAATAAAATCCATTATTAAAAAGCAGATTTTTAGTTACCATGGTCTGACTAAATGTAATCAAAATTTTCTCAGCTCTGATACCTAAAATAGATCCCTGGGGAAGGGTATTCACTTGCATTTGTAGTGGGAAAGAAGTACCCTATAAATGATATCTTCTAAATTCTTGCCCTTTACCAATTATTAGCAAATCCTGCAAAAAAACATCATCTGCAGGAGCACTAAAGCTGAAACAAAAATGACTCACTTTGAAACTTTTCCCATGTCTAAGTTCAGATACTTAGATACATAAGAGTACCAAACAAGAGATGCTTGCAAAATCATAATTACAGAAGTGAAAATACACTTTCACAAAACAAGTTTCATTATACATACTCCTCCATGTTTGACTAATCTACAAACAATGCTATCTAGCAGAGAGCAGTTGCTACATCTTTGTTACTGGAATTTTTAATATGTGCGTTGTCTATCACAAAATAACTCTCAGATCCATAAACTAGATACTGCTAAACTGCACACTGGAAGAAGACAATTCTTTTCCCAGAGAATTTAAAATCTTTTAATTTTTTCTTTAACCTTATTTAGCAGAAAAAACCAAACCAAAACAAAACAAACCCCACCAACAACCCAGGGTGCTACTCAATTAAAAAAAAAAAAAAAAAAAAAANAAAAAAAAAAAAAAAAAAAGGAAAATTGTTAAGAAGAAAAAAAAGCAAAAAACCATCACTCTGCATTTTGGAAATTTTAAAATATCATTTGCTTGTATATGTGTATCAAAGTGCAGCTGTATCTAAAGTTAGAAATCACAATCAAAAAGCTAGTAGCCTCCTAAACCCYATATTTTTCAGGAGACATTACTCACAATTTAGTTTAGTAAAAAGTGGTATGGGTTAGTATCTGTGGAAATCTGAGCAGTTAAAAAGTGATATCTAGTTATGCCTTGGGATCCTATCTTTAATGACCCAGATTTGTAAACTCTTTCCTAGAYGTATTTTTTATCTGTTCAAGAAGGCATTACTCAGAAAAACACAACAATACTACAGTCCACTGTCATTAGGCTATATTAAGAGTACATAATATAGAGAATGAGAAACAGTTCTCCAAAATGATAGACATTTGAGATAATTTTCCAAATTTAAGGTGCTTCTTATATGTTTGCTTTGACATCTTTCAAAACTTTCAAGGGTTTCTAGGGGAGAATGAAGATGACAAACTTCCTGTGCTTTTAAAAACCTAGGTTTCTTTTGCTAGTACCCAATTTCAGAAGCTAGCAATTCAAGTAAACAGCAAGTACTGTAAGATTCATAAGAACACAATGAAAAGTGACAATACGACTGCATACTATGTCCTTTCAAAATCACATTTACAAAATATGCCTATGGGTTCATCAGAGATCTATCCACCAGTTACTTCACATGCAATAGCTRCAGGCATTTGGAAATCTTTGTATCATGGGGATAGCTGGAAAAYGGGAAATCATCTGGATATTACAGCCATACTGATGTAATGTAGGCAGCCAAGCATCACAGCAGGCTTCCTACAGAACAGACCCACAGCTTGTTTTCAAAGTTTTTGGATAACACTTAGTCTTATAGGTTGCTGGGGCTCATCCAGAGGTTGTGGATTGCACGCTGCCACTCCTGCTTTAATCAATTTTAAGCAGAGAGAAGAAGGATCTTCTTATGTATCTGCATCATTCCACTTTCTGTCATCTAAACCCATCAGCTGGCATGTCATCGACTATTGCTAATTGAGCATGAGGGGTATCTAAACAAAATAAGTATCCCTGGATTGGGATATGCTAATGCTAGTCCTATGAAAGCATTAAAACAGTACAGGGATTCCAAACAGATGAAGCCAACAGTTCAGACTGTCAACTCACTGCACAGAGAAGGACCTGAGATAAAACTCACTCACTGGATTGATTACTCCAAGCATTCAGCACATGAAATACTGCTCCCACCCTGTTGCTTTTTTCCCTCTACCAAGGCAGCCTTTCCACAATGGGCAAAAGTTCTTACCTAGTGCAGAGTTCAATTCTTATGCCACCCCTTCTGTCTTGCATGYGTTCACATAAATAAAGAAAACTAATACTTAAAATTCTATTGCATACAAAATAAAGAGGAGAGAAATAAGTGAGGGAAGTGGCTGAAAGCCCAGGGGGRAAAAAAAAAAAMAACCCCACACCAACAACAGTCAGTCTTGTGGGTTGGTTCTTTAAGAAACCCAGACAAAAGGAAAGAGATAAACACAGTGACAAACTATGTTCTTCCATACCATCAACATTCCTTTCCCTGACGTTCTCATCTGATTTTACAGGACCTACTCTTCAGATAGAGAACAGAATACTCTTGAATGTTCACTTCTGTACTGAAGCCTGTGCTCTCAGCCTTGAGCAAACCTTTTGTACTTCAGTTTCTCAATCAGCTAAAATAGTTTAATTTACCTATGTGACTCACTGAGAGGTCAAAGTTTGCAGTTATATTAAAATAGGAGGTAATATATAAATGCTGGGTATGTTTCAGTAATCAGAATTGAAATTATGCTTTAGAACAACCTGCTGCATCCCTGAAATGAAAACCCTCCGGCACTATTTTTTCTCACACTACTGTAGGGACTTGCTGGTTTATATTCAAGACTGTTCACATGCTGGTTAGTGGCACAGATTAAGCTTTGTTGTTGTTTTTGTTTGTTTGGGTTTTCTAAAATATTTTACTAACCAAAACAAAAGCCTCTCAAATGAGCGCTGAAAGATGACACAAATTTGTATACAAGGAGTTAGATTTCCAAAAAGAGTGCGAAAATGTTTGCTTATTCAAACAAATACAAACAAAACATAGTATCAAACTCAGTAGCACCTCTGAGTCTACTTACAGATGCAAATCAGTTGTCAAATTTTATTTTTTAAATGTCCTTCTTGCAAAAATCCGAAAATACTTGGCAAAACTTAGCATTGATCTGCAATTAATTTTACCTCATTCTAGAAACAGCTTACCCTCACTGTTCATCAAATACACTGCATATCTTATCTATTATAGGGAGTTAAGAAATACTTGAAGACAATGCAGCATTTTGTGAAAGAATGGTTATGCAGACATCACAAGTCAGGAAATCGACAGGTGTTCAAACTTGTTAGCAAGGAAAGACCAGGTTGCATGGGTCGGTCTGATCTCACTCCCTTTGGAAACAAAGTCTCAGATTCACACAGTGCTGAAACAGCCTTGGAAACTCTTGACTTTGTAACTTACCGATGCACACACAATAGGTACTGAGTTACAAGATCTTTCAGCTGCAATAAAAACTGAAAATGCAGTCCTGAGAATAGCATAATACCAGGCAGGTAACTCTTAAAACAGAGATCAAATTGGTGCTAAGAGTCTCTAAAGCCAAGAAAAGAACAGGGAATATTGTATTGTGGGATTAAACTTCACAAGTGTAATAATACTTAATATCCGACATGCAGGCACACTTCAACAAGAACTTAAAAACAGTCAATAACAAATAGCAGATACTTGGTAAAAGCAGTCAAAGCAAGACAGTAGAGTTTTAAGAAGGCATCAACTGAGTCAAAACAACTATTTTCCAAGCTAAAATATTAATTACAACTGAAATGGTTAAAAGATGCTAAAATATCATCAGCTGCTTTTGCAGATGTAAGAGTAGGAAAACTAGCCTGTTTAATTAAAGCTTTCTTCTCATTTCTAATTGTGCATGTTGCTGTTCAAGTACCCAGTTTATGAAAAATATAATAATAAATTTTGAAGTAACACAGCATTTCTATTAATTCACCTTTAGCTAACTCCAGAAATGTACCTGCATATTCCTTGCAAATCAAAATCAGGAAAGAAAGTTTGCTTATGAATGAAGGATGTGGAAACTCAATTTCAAATTGCAAAACCAAAGCACATACAGACCGTAGCAGATCCTGGCACAGAGTTCCCAGATAATGCAAATCCTCAGCTTCCCAGGATGCGAAGGAAGTGCGCACTCTGTTGCAGAAGCACACCTCTGGATGTAGGTGTCTATTGTGATGGCACTTTGGTTGAGAGCGTGTTCTTTCATAACAAATAGCGTTATGAGAGCTGTCATCATCATTGTTTACAAATAAAATCCACCATACAGCTCCTCTGGGCTCAAGAACTATCTTTATCACCTCTCATGCTACTCTCTACACAGTTTCTAGGAAAGATCYCTAATTCTGTATGGGGTTCTGTGAAAAGAAGGAGCAACTGAAGATATTATTGCGAGCAGCCCTGAACAATCTCTTTATTGTTTTTAAACTCACACGCACGAGAAAACAGCTTTACAAGACCAGCATCACTTTGGCGACTTGCGCTGAAATTTAAACGAGCGGTGTATAAAACCACAACAGAAACCACTCCAGCTCCCAAACCCACGTTTGGACACTGCTCGCCCACGTCAGGCTTCTCCTCCCGGGGCCGCTCGGGCGCCCTGGCCCCTCCGGCAGCCCTGACCCCGAACAGCCGCGGCCGCCGCACCCCCGGCCGGCGCTTGGGGGGAGCGGGGCGGCGGGGCCGAGCCCGCGGGCTCCTACCTTGTTCGAGGCCATTTCGCTGACGGAGTGCCTGGTCTGCAGGGTCTCCAGCTGGTCCAGGCACCAGTCCAGCTCCTCCATGGTCTCGCTGGCCAGTTTTTGGTAGGCCTCCTCTGCGAAAAGACAGGGAAAGGCACGCTCAGTTGGCAAGAGTTTCACGGGGCTCACGGGGAGCGCCAGCGAGCCCATCCTCCGCTGCCCGGAGCCGGGACAYGGGCGCTGCTCCCTCATCCTGCCGGCAGCGGCTCTGACCCTCCGCCGGGCCGCGTTCTGCCGAGGCACCGGGGCGGCGAGGGCAAGTAACTTTGGTCCTGCCGGGCTCGCCCCTCGCCCCGGCTCGCCGCCCGCCCCGGGGCCGCTGCCGCCCGCAGCGCCGCCCTCTCGGGGGAGGCGTCCGGCTCCGCACCGCGCCCGGCTCCGCGGCCGGGCAGGGACCGAGCGGGGCAGGCACAGCCGGGGCACGGGCACCCACACCACCCACACCCCGCCGGCAGAGCCGCTGAGCCGCCATCCCCGTCCTTCTCTTACCTACCCACCGCGGCACCATCAGAAATCAACCTTTATGGAAGCCTGGGGAAAGGTGTAAAAGCGCATGTAAGCGCTCCGGACAGCGCTGGACGCCGAAGCGCCGGGTGTCAGAGGAGCGATCAAATAACTGCAGTCGTGTTTGTTCTAACCCAAAGCCTCTGCGTGTGTATGTGTGTGTGTGTGTGCTAGAGCAGGCGAGCAGGCACAAAGTATTGCATGTTGGCTGTAAGCACGAAAGAACCAATGAAAAAGTTTTGGAACTGGACCTAGGAGAACAACATGGGAAATGAACCCAATAATGGTATGGAAAAACATGGTTTTACCCAAATTGTTAAATATTCAGTTGGAACTAACTGTCTCACAGAAGTTTCAGTTACAGACCGGGAAGACGTACCTTTCTTCAATTACTCCCCAACAACAGGAAATCTGTCAGTATGCAAATAATTTAAGAAAAACAATCCTATATACAGAGTGGAAGCCTCACCTACCAAGCCTGGCTATTTTTTATTCTAATATAGATCTGGAGGCAAGAATGCTTCTCCACATTGAACTGAGAGCTGAGTGAGTTTCAGCCCAGGTATCCTGTCTTGAGAGTCGTGTATCTGAAACATCAAGTTTTGAAACTGCTGGTATAGACACATCTAGAGCAGCTACACACAAACATTATGCCAAGGCAGAGAAATATTTGGTGGGCTTGTTATGGACATCTATGACATCTCCCTTGACTTGATTCACATTGAATCAACTTTATTTTCAAAATATCAGACAAGCAAAAAAATCAGGAAAACAAATTAACTAAAACTCCTTTTCAAATAAAAAACCTCAGCATGGACTACTGCCAAATAGCTCAGTGCATTACTGTACAACATCCTGGATACCAGACCTGTATCTTTTTGTGTTTCTGAGCACATGCTCAGAAACTTCAAGTTCCCTCACAATGTTTAAACTTCACACACTTGTGGCTATTGCATAAACACCCCACAATCTTGAATAAAAAGTTCACTTTCACCTAAAAAAAAGTAACACAAGAAGAAGTTTGAATTGAGATTAATTGGCAGAACCATTTAATGAAAATTTTGCAGTGCTTTCCACCTCAGTAAACACATTAACTAACATTCAACAAAAACCATTCTCATTAAATTGTAAACCCTGTCGTTCAGATGGATACTTACTACAAATGCTGTCTCATCCAAAGGAATTCCCTGGCCAATAAAGTCAGGATTTCCAGCCTGTTTATCTAGTGAAAGAGAATTTATGACTGTCTATAATACAACATACATCACAGATCACTAGCTCTTGATCACAGTAAAACAAATTTATATGATGTTATCTGCCTGCTAGCCTGAAGCCTGCCCAACAGTAATTCTTGAAAATCAGATACTGGGAACCATGTTCTTCTTAGCAAGATCTTCCTTCTTAACATCCCTTCTAATATTCAGGAGAGTATAGGGATAAGGGTTTTTTTTCCAAGAAGTATGAAAACAACAAAATAAACTCAAGGGATAAAATATCCAGGTAAAACTAACAAAATGCTCAGATTGCTATTTATTTATCAAAAATATATACATTACCAATGGCACCTTATATTCAAGAATCTTTATCTACTCTTCACCTTCCCAGTACATCTGAAAGCACATTAGAAAGCAGAATCCATCACTCACAAGTACCTCACCCTCAGGATTCTTCTCACAATCTCCTACTTCAGACTGCCACACTTCAAGAGTCTGTGACTGCCGTGGGGACCCGACTGACCACTCAGGCTGAGTAAAATTCTGATGGCCAATGCTAGGCTTAAAACTTGCTGGACTTGGCACCTCCTGACAATTCTTAGAACTTAGAGCTGTCAGACCAATCTTAAATGGAAATAAAAGGTTTTCTAAATGATGCCAAAATACCCATCAAACAAGCACACCTGCAGTTCTGAAGGGCAGAACAACCATAGGAAAGCTTTTTTCTGAACAGTACCAAAGCTCTAAATTTGGCCCACACTTTTGTTGTTATACAATGTGGTGGAAAATGTTGAGGTTAACAGCTTTTCAAGTATAACACTCCGGTGCCACTAAGCTAAGAATAAAAGAATAATTATCAGCTGTGCAGCTTTGAGAGCCTCGCAACACTGTTTTTGACTTCTCTGTTACCTCTAAGATAGCACCCTGTAATTAGATCCAGGACTGATCTACTAATCGTTTTTTTTTGTTTTAGACACATGACCAAGCTTCCCCACCCAGATGATGAAGTCCTAAAACAGATTAACTTCTGTAAATGAGAGGCATCTTGAAATGTCAAATGTTCTTTTTATGTTTCATTAGGCTTTAACATGAGGAAGAGAACATTTTAACACCAGCTGCTTTAAGAATCTGCAAGTTATTTTGTATATGCTTTTAGAAAAAAGGAAGTGACAGCAAGTGTTCTCTTTTCAGTTTACAGATTACAAGCAATTCCAATATATGTAGCTTTCAGTATGGTACATAGAAAAAAACCCAAAACCAACAAATGAAAGGCTAGCAGAAAGAAAAAGCTCTCCCATAATCATTTGGCACTGCACAGCTATTTTTTTAAAGGGTGTTCTGTCCGTGTTTATAAAAGACTTGATTCTTAGCACAGTGCCTAATACACCACCATAGATGGCGGCACTTTAATTCACATCGTTATTTGGGAACAATTTCTGTTCAAAAATTTTGAAGGGATGAAATTACTATATGGCAATACTTATGCAGAGTGTCCACTTTACATAATGGTTTGTCATGATTTTCATATATGTTGTTCTGCTATTCCTCAAGAACAACAGCAATATTATATTTTCTACTCAAGTAGAAAAGCACTCAAGTGCATTTGTACTAATCTTCACAGTATTTTAATGTATTTCAGAACAGCAAAATCAAAAAATAAGTACAGATTCTTCATTATTGTCTGATCAGTTGAGATCATCTAAGTGATGCAAAGAGACTGGAAAAGAGTTGACTCAGCAAGTACACAGCAAAGGGTTTTGACCACTTGTCTTAAAATGGGAGTGTCTTGGAGGCAAGACAAGAACTCTGCTGAGCAGTGATGTGATCCAGATAGTCTTGGCATGTCTACTGTCTTTTGGAGCTGCAGGCTGCTGGAAGGAGTTCTGAAAACCTCCAGGCTATTCTAAATGAACTGAAGATCTAACCAGAAAAGGAAGGGCAAAGAAGGACTACACCTCCTGATAAACAATGCTAAAAACAAACTGGTAACAACAGAGGAAAAGAAAGCTGAGGTACTCAATGAATTTTTGCCATCTTTCTCTTTGCACTCCTCTTGAGAGGATGGACAGACAGATGGATGGGGACTGGGATAACAAAGTTATTTTAAGGGAAGATCAGCTTTGTGACCATCTAAGAAACACTAACAAAAGTCTGTAGGACCCAATGAGGTACATCCCAGAGTCCTCAGATAAACGGCTGATGTAGTTACCAAGCCACTCTCCATGATATTTGAAAAGTCATGGCAGTCAGGTGAGAAGTGACTGGAAAAGGGGAAACGTGCCCATCTTTAAAAAGGGTAGAAAGGAGTACCCTGGGAACTACTGATCTGTCAGAGTTACTTCTGTGCCTGGGAAGATCATGGAACAGATCCTCCAAGAAGCTGTGCTAATGCAAATGGAGGACAGGGAGGTGATTTGAGGCACCAGCACAGCTTCACCAAGGGCAAGTCCTGCCTGACCAACCCAGTGGCCTTCTGTGGTGAACTGACTGTGTCAGTGGAAAAGGCTGTGGATGTCCTGGACTTCTGTAAATCCTTTGACATGGTTCCTCACAACATCCTACTCTCTAAACTGGAGAGAGATGGGTTTGAGAAGTGGACTGTAAGATGGAAAAGAAATTGGTTGGATGGTCACATCCAGAGGGTCATGGTCAAAGAGTCAGAGTCCCAATGGACATCAGTGACAAGTGGTGCCCTCAGGGCACTGAAATGAGGCCAGAGTTATTTAATATCTTCATCAGTGCCATAGACAAAGGGATCGAGTGCACCCTCAGGAGATTTGCAGATCACCCCAAGCTGAGTGGTGCTGTTGACAAACCTGAAGGATGGGATGCCATCATTTTTATTCCTGAAGCAGTTTTTCATTTCCCTCATGGTCTTAGAACAAATATCTCACGTAACAATATCTCTGTGTACTAACAGTCTATGTCAAGGGCAAAAGGATGAAAAGTATGTGTTTATATCATTTTGAAAGCAGGTAATAAGAATGCTGCAGATGTCTAGGAAGAAGATATTGGGCATTTGGAACACACCTATAACAGTTAGTTTAGAGTAAATGAAACACTTCTGACTCCTTTAAACAACTGTATCATTAGGCTCTCACATTGTGGTTTGGTTTCTCTGTGTGGGATTACTAACTTGTGCTGGCCTTTTTTTCTGGAATCATTTTATGTATTTCTTGCGAAAAAAGGTCTGGAACGAAGTTATTCATGTTGATATAATTTGCCCGGAAGTCTAGAAGAATTTCTGTATTAAGTATTTGCAAATTCATCTAAATAAACAGTCTTGAGATGCCATAGTAAGGCAAAATATCAAAGTGTCTTCAGTTGAAGCCAAGAAGGAAAACATGCATTCAGTACAGACAGTATATTTAAATTTACTGCCTTAATGACAAAGTACACCAAAATTTTGCAGTGTGAATGTTTAAATACCCTCTTTGCTATTATCAAATATTCAGCCAAATGAATGTTTTTTTGTTATCACTTATCCCTACTCACTGCTCCTTTCCCCTCTGACCAATTTGCAAAGTACTAACACATTCCTTACTCCACTACCTGTAAGAATTTGCCAGAAGGACCACTGTCACTTAGTCACTGGTGAAAAGAAGCAAGCCCTTCATCAAGAAATCAACCTTGCCCAAAATGAAGATAAAGAAGGAAGCTCTTGATTTTCAAGTAGCTCAAGTAGCACAATGTCCTTTGAATGTAATTTTATTGCACTCTTTTCAAGAACAAACTGCATTTTGAGAAAGGTCTGTTTATTTTCTTAAATCTCTTTTTCTCCCAACAGATGTGAGAGATTCTCTTGTGGGCAATTGTGTCAATTCTATTCTCTTGTGGACAAGGAGTTCAATAATGGATTCATTGCTGAAGTTGCTTTCTTATCCGATTTTTTGTATCATAGAAAAAATGTTTCTTCTAATGAAGAAGATAAATCCTCAAATCAGTTTCCTCTGTAGGTGTATGCAAGTATCTTTCCAAGAAGGGTACTGATGTTGGTTCAGCATAATGAGAGAAGTGAAAGATTTTCAAAGTGGAACAAAATCAGAGGCAACAGGTACAAACTAAACTACAGGATGTTCCCTCTGAACATTACAAAACTTTTACTGTGACAGAACACTGGCACAGGTTGTTCTGTGGAGTCTCTATACTGGTAAATCTTCCAAAGCCATCAGGACAAAATCTAGGCAACCTGCTCTAGCTGGCACTGCCTGAGCAGCAGGATTGGGCTATGTGGCCTGCAGAAGTCCATTTCAGCTTCAACCATTCTGTGATTAAATTAGCAATTTAAAAAAAAAAAAAAAAAAAAAGCCATGTTTGTAAAAAAGCGAGTGTCTCAAATGGCTATGCTGTCATGTTTGCAATTCTGTAATTGTCCTTGTCCCTGCTAGAAGGGATCAAAGGATAATACACTGTTCCCATCAGGATTTTGCTGAAGAGCTCATTTCATATATATTACTATGGACATTATGATGAAAACAAGAAATACAAATCACTAAATGTAAATGTGTAAAATTTCACTATTAAAAAGACCAAGTCACGGTTTTGCTTTCCTGCTTTCTTAAGACTTATAATCAGAACATGAAGGAACAACTCAAGTTTTTGTCAAAATGTGCCCAAGAGAAATCATCAGCTTCACTTTTAAACAGATTACCATGGTTTTTGTCTGAGATGTCAATAGCTCTAAAATCTAGAAACTATGTTCTGTAACAAAATGTTTATTATCAACTGGAACTTGCTTGGATCAAGTGAAATGTRAAAATTAGTGGTTCATTCTGGGAAAGAATTGTATTATATCTGTTTGGTTTTGAGTGTCCTTCAGAAACTTTACAAATACATATTCAGATATCACCRTGGAATAAAATAAAAATAAAGTTATCTGTAAGTACCAAAGCAAATAAAGTCTGTTTCCTTAAGCTTTTGTGTCTTTGTGTGGTTGACTTAACTGCTGACCTTCCTGACATGCAGTGGTGCAGACTGAGTTCACACTATATTAAAAAAATATAAATGTCAAAGTTTAAAAAAAGCCAAATCTGTCTTTGCCAAAAAAAAAAAATCAGTAGAATTCCTGATGTCTGATAAAGTGGGAAAACTGAATGAAAGGTTTTCAAGAGTTAAGGCATTCACTTTAGCTGTTCTTCATATAAATCCTCTGGTGTCTAATAAGAAATGTGCTAAAACTGCATGTAGTGGGTTTTTGTTTGTTTATTTGTTTGTTTAGAGACAGTGTTAATGGTCTCTTTTATAAATTCACTATTTTTTTCACAGTTTATACTTAATAAATTTAATAAATCACTCCCTCGC
Source organism: Mixornis gularis (assembly GCA_003546035.1). Lineage (NCBI taxonomy): Eukaryota > Metazoa > Chordata > Aves > Passeriformes > Timaliidae > Mixornis > Mixornis gularis. Next base: position 4,440,856 of record QVAJ01000041.1, on the reverse strand, counting down.
TATCAGATTTAGCTGGCAATGGTCAGTGATTTTGAAAGGTGGCTGTTGGTAATACAAACCTCTGTCCCAAGGGAAGCACTCTAAAATGTCCAACTGTTTTTGGTGCTAATTCTAATTTGAAGCAGAGATACATGATATTGCTAAGATAAACTAAATTAACTGATGGCAAGAGTGAGCAGATAGAGAGRGGCTTTATCTCAGAACCTCAGATGTCGCAGGAGAGAGGAAAGTTCTCAGCCTTGCCCCAGCTCTGTAGCAGGAAGAACACTTCATTTCCAACAACACAAAAGGAGAAATACAAGAACACACAAGTTCAATCATCTTCATTCCTGAAAGCAGAAGAAACGGCAGTGGCATGAATGAAGTTTCCGCTTTTCCTTTTATGAAACTGTTCTTCCCTTCACACACCATTAGCTGTGTTGTATTTACATAGCACAGAGAGGTTACTCTTTTGCACTCTTCCCTAAACTAAGAACAGAGGCAACTGGTAAATATCTCTTTTAGCTTCAATATTTATTTAGTTTTTAAAGCTCTGTTCCCAGGTCAAGTGGTGTCTGAATCAGCTTTTGGGTTAGCAGCACACTCCTTATCACTGGATGTCATACTCTACTAATGACAATAGAAAAATGTGAAATTCTTGTCTGAATGGATGCTCTTGATGGATTATTCTCAGTGGATATATGCTGAATCAGATCCTTACTCTACAAAATGTACAGATCATCTCCTCTAGTCTCTTGTAAAATTCCATCCTTCTCTGTGACAGTGCTGAAGAAGTGAATAATCCTTTTGCCTACAGGTTATACGACTCAGATGGTGGATAAACTCTGGTTTTAGTTAGGCAATTCTAACAGAACTATTATCTAACTATTTTCATAATTTTTTTTTAATAATCTCCTCGGTTTTAGCATAACTGGTTATAAATACATTCAAAATACTATTCTAGCAGTACTCAAGAGATGTAATCAGGATTAGATGGTAGAAATCCATCAAAACTCTGGGTCTTCTCCCCTAGCTTGTTTTTTTTTTCTCTGTTAATGTTCATCTGACATAGGTGAMTAGGAAGCTTCTCCCCTTCTAGGCCTGCAAGAGACCAGTATAACTTTTCTTYTTATTTTACTTTTTGTCAAACCACAGGGCAATATAAAAGACAAAGAACATAATAAGTAAAAATTAAAACAGAAATTAAAAACACCCCAACCCAAAGTAATATGATTTAAAATACAAAACACAAAATTGAACCATGGAAGTGATCAATTTTTTTTTWARRAAAAMAAAAAAGTGACAGTTTCAGTCCCAGTAACAAAATTCTTGGGTGGACTTCAACATTTCCAGGGACTGCATTTTAAAAATCAAAATAAAATGTCCTGGGATTTGGGGGCCAACACCACTTTTCTCCTGAAAATTAGAGCTTAGAAGCTGATTGGAGTAGAGCTCCTCTACATGTTACTGGTGAAATCAGTTCACCCAAAGGAAATATAAGTGTTTCAAAATTTTTCAGGGAAGCACAGGMATTTTAAATGTCATCAGTCATCACTTAAAATGCAGGTACTGGAAAATAAGATACATACAATGTTTAAACTATATTATGTGTCTTTTGTATTACACAGACTGCAGTTCATCTTTAAACTTGTGCAAAAATGCACTACTTCCAGTTGGTTTTTGAGGAAAGAGGGACTGAATAACATGAAAGAAGAAAGTGACAGTTTGAAATCAGGTATTGCATAAACTAGCAAATAATTTTAAACAGGACTGATAAAGACAGTGAAAGAACAGATTAAGAGGATGCACAATGRAATGGGTGAGTGACAGTCCTCTTGAAAGAAGTAAATTTAAAATACTTCCAGGGAGGGCAACCCTTTGCAAAAAAAAGCTCATTCAGTTTGTGAAGATAAGATAGATCAGCAGTGTATGTCCAAAAATAACAGGAAGTGGAAATTCCAGGGAAAACAWGTTGATCCCTTCATTTCAACCTGCTTAGTCTCTACTGGGGACCTGTGCAATAAAGACTTATGCTRAAGGTCCTTACAAGAAGTATCTTTTAGGTTTGCATGTCAAGGTTTTGGTAGCAGGGGGGGCTACAGGGGTGCTGCCAGAARCTTCTTCCATGTCTGAAAGATCCAGTGCCAAGCAACTCCAGGATGGACCCACCACGGGCCAAGGCTGAGTCTGTCAGTGCCAGCGGCAGTGCCTTTGGGATAACATATTTGAGAGGAAAAAAGCTATTGTGCAGAAGCAAATTGTGGCCAGAAAAGAGTGTAGTGAGGATATGTGAGAAGAGCTGCTCTGCAGACACCCAGGTCAGTGCAGAAGGAGGGACAGGAGGTGCTCCGGGGACCAGAGCTGAGGTTCCCCTGCAGCCCCTGGTGCAGACCATGGTGAGGCAGCTGTGCCCCTGCAGCCCCTGGTGCAGACCATGGTGAGGCAGCTGTGCCCCTGCAGCCCATGAAGGAGACCCACCCTGGAGCAGCTGGATGCCTGAGGGACAGCTGTGACCCACAGGAAACCTGTGCTGCAGTAAGGTCCTGGCAGGGACCTGTGACCCCRTGGGGCACCCCTGCTGGAGCGGGCTGCACCTGGAAGACTGCAACCCATGGAAGCAATGCATGCTYGAGCAGTTTGTGAAGAGTTGCAGTCATTGGGAAGGGATCACACTGGGGAAGTACACAGAGAACTGTCTCCCACTGGGRACACCCCATGATGGGGCAGGTGAAGGAATCCTGCCTTGAGGAAGAAGCAGTGGCAGAAACAATGTCTGATGAACTAACCATAACCTCCATGCCCCACCCCCCTGCAACATTGAAGGGGAAGAGGCAGAGGAAACTGGGAAAAAAGTTTAACAGAGGAAGGGTGATTTTAGGATTTTGAGATTTAAAGATTTGGATTTTAATTCTCATTTTCCTACTTTGATCTGTTTGTTAATAAACTAAACTAATTTTCCCAAGTTGATTCTGTTTTACCTGTGATGGCAACCATGAGTAATCTCTTTTTGGCCTTATCTCAACCTGTGACCCTYTTGTTATCCTTTCTCTCCCTGTCCCGTTGAGGGGAGGAGTGATAGAGCAGGTCTGGGGGGCAGTGGTGTCCAGCACCAGTACATCAAGCTTATTGTAACTGATAGAGCGGAGTCCTTCAAATGAGGAGTTAAAAAATACCAAAGATTGTTATGATGGAMATTTCCTTTGATTGTGTTGGAAGTCACTGTGGTAGATAATGAAATTCAATGAAGACTACAGGAGCTGATTGATAAAGAATAAGATCAGGGATAAAACAAGAAGAGATGCTCAATTTGGTCAGACTCCAGAATGAGACAATGAATTTTCCAAAAGGGAAAATGCTGTAAACTGGAGAATAGTCATTAGATTATAAAACCTTTCAACAGGAAAATAACAGCAGTTAAAATCCCAGCTCCAATGAATTCTTGTGCATAAGTCCCACTGATTTCACCAAACCAGAATTTCACCAAAGAGTCACTCCACAGAGTTGACAGGAGTGATAGAAGGAAAGATGAAGAGAGGTTGTAAAATGAGAGTGGTGGTTGTGTTTGCTTTTTTGATCTCTTAAGGTGTGGCCTCACCAGTGCCCAGCACAGGGGGACAATCCCTGCCCTGGCCCTGCTGCCCACACCATTGCTGATCCAGGCCAGGATGCCATTGGCCTTCTTGGCCACCTGGGCACACCCTGRCTCATGTTCAGYCACTGTCACCAGCACCCCCAGGTCCTTTCCAGMCACTCTGYCCCAGCCTGTGGCCYTGCCTGGGGTTGTTGTGATCCAAGGGCAGGACCTGGCACTGGGCCTTGTTGAACCTCATACTGTCAGTCTCAGCCCGTCTATCTCACCTCTCCAAACCTCTCTGTAAAGCCTTCCAATACTACCACCAAACATGTTGTGGTCCCCAAATTTACCAAGGGTACACTCAGTTCCCTAATTTAGATAATCAATAAAGATGCTGAACAGGAGTGGACCTAATTCTAAGTCCTGAGAAACACCAGTAGTGACCAGAATCAATTAAAAATGGATTATTTTAAAAGAAATGTGCACTCATTAGAAACTAACACACAGCACACTGGAACAAGAAACATTAAATAGGGCTTTGATTATCAGGCAAACTCTCTTAACCTCTGCGCCACAACCATTGTAGGACTCTAGATTGCTTCTTAATGGGTTTCACGACCTGTTTTAACCTTAAATACGGGGGAGTGTTCTGATTTAAATTCCATTTGGTTCAGTGTAAAGGTCACTCTTTCTTCAAGGCAAGGAGAGTTTTTGTACCCAGAGGTATAGTTTTAAAACACCGTACACCTCTGCAAAGGAAATCATAGAAAAATAAGTGGCTRCATCTTAGCCAACAGGTAGACATCAGATTTTAAAAGCGCACACTGATTTACTGTAGGTTAGGATGTGGCCCATAGCTTACATTCATTTGTACAAATCAATTCAAACTCAGGAGTAAGAAGATAAATCTGTAAAATTAGTCCAGYAAACAGAGCAAGCCATGTGTTCCAGTGAGTTTGAACAAGTGGTCAACGTAATAAAATGTGAAAGACAAAAATGAGTGTTTTACATAACCTACAAGTTACCTTATAATAGCACAAACCTTAAAACAGTTCATTGTCAACACAGCATTTGTTTCTCAAAGACAAATAACAGTCCCTGAGCTTGGTTGAGTGCTGATGGCCCTGCTTTCCAGGCACAGCAAGCTGGTGAACTGCAGCTTGGGTAGCCCTGGTGTGCCTAGCAAGAATCGYCAGGACGAGACTGTGCTGGTGTGCTGTGTGCTGCAGAGCTCATGGCTGGAAGGTATGTGCTGTGTACAAAAATCAGACCATCTGATGTCCTCCTCTGGATGGTTCAGTGAAGTGAACAGTATGAACCTTTACAGTCATCAAAGATGTGTATTGTTTACYTCCTGCCAGAGATGGTTCATAGAATCAAGGAGCAGTTCACGTTGGAAGGGACCTTTTAAAGGTTGTGTGGTCCAAATTTCTTGCAATGAATAAAGACATCTTCAACTGGACCAGGTTGTTTAGAGCCCTGTGCAACCTGAATTATCTCCACAGAAATTCTGTCCTGCAAAATTCTGAGGTCAATTCTTTACTTCTTCTGGGATTCAGATAATCTTTGCCTTGACTGTGGATAAGTCTAGGTTTAAAGTCTTTGGGTTTTTCCTARAGGATGAGGAGAAATGCATCTTCAATCCCTCCCATCCCTTCAAGCTGAAGGAGAAAAATATCAGAGCACAGTCTAAAGGTATATGTATAGATAAAGAGTAGGAGAAGCACATAAAAGTGTTTGAAAACAAGACAGATTCACCCAAACAAAGAACCCTAATGTCTTTATATGTTACAGATGACAAATATGAACTGGCAGAAACTTGCTCTTGAGAACACTGTTACAGTTTAATAAATAGCATGTATACAGTGATATAACAATTCTTTTACTTATCCACAGAGAGCTCCACAACTACTCTTGCCCCCGACATCCGTGTGCCAGCAAAGAGGTTTTTAGATTTAATAGAAAGCCACAAGAATGACTGGCAGAATATGACAGTCATTAGAAAAAAATGGAAAGGAAAAACTCAGATTAATTTCTTTATATTCCAAAGAGAACTCTGTCAATATCTGGCAATGACAATCCCTTTCTCAAGTGCTGCATATTGCTTGCTCAGTAAATATGTAAGGAGACATTTCATAATCTTGCTGCTGCAGATTAATGAAATGCTTTGAACTACAGGCAATATGCAGACCCAAATTACATACTGTAATACAATATTGGAGCTGCTCCACATAGTAGAAGCCAATTATTCTTGGCAAGCATCCTCATCATGCCTTCCAGCTCCCCATCCTTAACATGTGGAGTATCATCACATGAAGAGAACCCAGCCAAAAATTCTATAATTCCTTACAGATGAAGATCAAGAGGAAGAAGTAGTCAATGTTTTAGAGTAAGACTTCACGTAAGACTAACATTCATCTGCTCACAGGTGTTATCAGTATAGCTTTTTTCAAGCAAGAATAACAGCTGAAAATTCAGTTTAGATAAGCTTATGGTGCCTATTAGTCCAATGACTCTGTTTTACTACAGAGAAATTAAGTGAGGCAATGGGAAATATGAATTACATTACATGAAATAATCAAATCTAATTCTYTTTATGGACTTGTACATTTCTACAGAAGTTTGATCACTAGTTGGTTTAGATGGATTAGTTATACATACTATAGTAATGCTAAAGAAGTTAAAACTGAGCTTCAAGTCTCTATTCATACTTACTGAAGAAYATTGTATTAAGACACAGTCTGCAACCTAAAGTATCTGTATTTCAACAGAGAGACACAGAGGGGGAAAATAAGTTATAAAATCTATACCATATACCTTGCTTATCCAAGAAGTCAGATCTCTGAAATTCAGCTCCTAGGATTCCACCTAGGAATCATACTTATCTAGAATGTGATTAAAAATTGTTTTCAGGTAYCCTGTTACCTTCAAAATCTTCTATTTTTTTCTTCATAAAACAAAAATAATTTTGGAGCACAATTTGACTTGCATCACCAATTGCATAAGAATAATTTTGGGGCAAAATATGAYTTGCAGCTAAAGTTAATATAGTAGGGATGACAAGCTCTCAGAGAAAATAAAATATCTAACTCAAGTATATCTAACTCAACCATTCCATCACACTGCACCACCAAGGGCTGTGATACTTGAATGACAGTCTTCAGCACACCCAAAAGAGCAACATGTTATGCTTGGAAAGGGAGCAAATGTTCCATTTATATCTGCTGCAATAAATAATAAAAAAAGGAATTATCCAGTTGAGTCTGATAGGGAAGCAAATTAAAACATGTGAGATCTGCTTGCTTTTCATAAGAAAAACTATTAGCAAAACAGTTAGGTGGAAGAGGAAATTCGTGATAGAAGAGAATGTGAGAAGAAACGCAATCTCCCTAGCATTCAGTCGGAATATGATATAATTGTGGGTGGCTGTTTCTAACAAAGGTCAGGATTTGCTGGTACGAATACAATTAATGGCTTACAATACAGTCATCAGCCATGAGCCCTGAATCAGGTCTGAAAAAAAAGCAAAGTTTGGGCAAAGCAAAAAACCACATTGTTGCCACGTTGTTTAACATGATAAGGAGGGCTGTGTCATTAGTACTGCCAGAAAATGAAATTTATTGGTAAGAAGGAAAGGACATCAGATTATAATGCCTTTAATCAACACCACTAACACAACAGAAGTCCTGGGATGCTTGGGCTATTCAGCCACAATGTGATAGAGCAATGTGATAGAATATGCTGAAGGAAGTGTGTTTCTAAAGGAATTTTTCTCTGTTGTTCCATGGAGAAATTTGGAGTGCACGAAAACAGACAGTTATGTCTTATTTCTTTTAAGTTCTAAATTATCATTCCACCAGAAATAGATAAAACTTATTTCAGCAAAATTCCAAATGCTTGCTATACTTTGTTTTATATTCAAATGTAAATGATATTTTTTAATATGTCACTTACGCAGGAACTTTTGGATGGGGGTAAGAGCACAATACTCAAGAGTGAAGGACAAGGCCAAAMCAAAAGTGTTTCTTGGAACCAGGGATTGTATTTACCTAAACCATCACAAATGAATCTCCTACCTACTGAAATTGGTCTGAATTATGTAACTGGAAATAGAAACTTTTATCATCCTACAACGAATTCCCAAATGACTCAGTCCTAATAAGTAGCTAAGGCACATTCCATGCATTTAGTAGCTCRTATTTGAAATTATTTTTGAAATTTACAGAAAACTGTTACCCAAAAGGAAAAGATTGTCATGGTGAGCTCTTTACCACTGTATCTGATATAATTTTTCCCACAGATGAGTGCAGCAATAGGGTATATTCTTAGATCCTCATACTTGGTGATGTCCTGAAAAAGACTAAGGTTAATTTTCCCTTCACTGATATTTTCTCTCCTACTTTAAGATAAATGAAAGTAGTTTTGGCTTATTCATAACTTAAAATAATTCAGATTACATCTGTTTACTATTTTAGATGGAAGTAATTCAGCTAGTATCTTTAACAGCTCTAAGTTGCTCCCAAAATTCAGGTTTACAATTTTCTTACTTTGTTTTCTTTCTGTTTTTTACACAGACATTGGTTCATACTCCCTACATATAAACYACAAAGCATTTCACTGCATCACTCTACTTGACAAATACCTTTTGAGAAGCACTTCACAATCTGCCCAGATTAGCATTTTTAATCACAATAAATAGACTGGTGTAAGGACACTCTATCAAAGTCTCTAATAAGCATAAACACTCAGAACCACTCACCCAAATTCATGCAACAAAGTGCATGAAGGTAGTCAGTRGTGAGATGTTAAGAAGAAAAAACAGAGTGTGGGCTCCACACTATCATTTAAAGATTTGAGACCAGAAAGTTGTTTATCACTGTGAGTCTCCATACATAAATTCAGTCTGCTCTACCATGTCTTCTAGCTCAGAATCACAGAAGCACAGAATTAGCTCAGCTGGAAAAGACCCACAAGGATCATCAAGTCCCACTGCTGGCCCTGCACAGCACCATCCGCAAAAATCCCACCATGTGCCCAAGAGCATTATCTATATAAACCTCTTTTACTTAAACATTAATTAAAAATTTCCATGAACATCCATTAATAGTGTGTAACCGAGTTTAACATTAATTTCCCCTTTGCCTCAGTTATGAATATCCTTTAAAAAGGATTTTAATTTCCACTATTTAACTTTTTTTTTTTTTTAAATGAAAGACTGAAATACAAACTCTCACCAGAGAAGTATCAACTATTCTACAAGTTCCTGCACTCCAGTCAGGAAATGTTCAAATAAAGGTTTTCACAGAAGGCTATTTTTTTTTATTTGTTAGTGAGACTATWATTAAACAAAGATAAAATATACAACAAATGTACTTCTCCGATTCCACGTGGTACCTCCTTCATTGTGTGAAAGATTCCTAACAGAGCAGTGCAAACTGCAATATAATTAAAATTTAGAATCCCAGAACAACTATTACAACACTAATGAGGTAAATAATAAYGTCAGCCAACATCCTCTGGTAAGAAGGTTGAAAGAGTAAGGGGTAATAGATGCCAACAGACTTCAAAGAGAATGCCAGGTTCAAATGTAAACAAATGTAAAGCACTAGTAATGAAATTTAAATTAATGATTTGCCGTGATGTCATCTTGCAGTATGATGTCAGGCCCGAAGGMAACAAGGTACAGGCAGAAAAGTGAGGCATTTTTGTCCAAAGTCCACAAGAAATGACTGTATCTTTCCAATGAAATAAAATAAAGTAAAGTAAAATGCAGTATGCAGGGCAAGATGCTTATTATTTTTTAAGCTATTACTCTGTAAGTGGCAATGTATTCATTTCTTTCTTCTTCTTTGTCTGTTGGAACTCACTGACACAAAAGGGATATTTTTGGTACAGTTAATGTAGCTCTTTGCACATAATGTCAACGAAACAAAAGGATGTTATTGATTTTAAGGTTTCTTTCCAGTTGTGTTTTTGATGCTAAGATAAAGTGCCTGGGAAAAGTAGTTTATTCTTTTATCACCAAGTTAAACGCAAGCATGACCTTTAAAAAACTCTCTATAACAACCTTTGTGGATGCCTAATGGTTTTTTATTGTTGAGCATTTCCTGAGCTATTTCATTATTTCTCTGAATATACTTATGCAACCTGTACACTTTGCTTTTATTTCATATCTCATTTTGCTATTATTCCTCTTATTGGAAATTATGAAAAACTTATAATGATTTACAAGGAATTCCTGTACTTATACTATCAGAAGTCACAAATAAATATTAWATATGCAGTTTTATTCTTAGAGTTTCCTTGAATTCAAAGTCAGAGCTATTTAATAGCAGCACAGCCTGCCCGAACCATTATTATCTTTAAACAAAGTCACCAAAGAACGTTAAATTGTACACCTGGCTAGCAATGAGGCATGGTCTTTCTAATTTTTCTCAAAATATTGCCCAAAAGACCCTAGATTCTATTGTTTATATTGATTAAGTGTAAATTACTTCATGCTTTAAAGCCTATTGCTTTTTCTTTTCATGTTGTTAGCATTGATTTGCAGAACCTAATAGTTCAGACTTGCACAGGCAAATCTAGAAAATAAATAGCTCCTCTTATGAGCTATTACATGTGTTAACCTGATCAGTAGGAGACCTGTAAACATCAATGCAATTCCAGTAAAAGCAACAAAAGCATCATTAAGGTACAAAGAAACATGTTTATTAGATACTTCTTGGAAACAATTCCAGGGCTTGAGTAAGAATATACCCAGCGGGTGCTTCATGGCAGCAGGATCTGGCAATTGGCATGACCCAAGTCATAACTTCCTCCAAGAAAATAGACAACAAAATAGTTCTTAAACTTTGTGAAAACATGAATACAGACCTGATCTCCCTAACTTGCTCAGTCTCTGTATGCTCACATAATTCATAACACCCCTCTTACGGCTACTTCTTTTCTAATGTGCCAAAAATCAGCTATATGCATTAGAGTTCAAATACTTTAYAAGCTGTCTTCTGATCTCATTCCTGACTCGGCCCTGAGACATTACTTATCTGGTCCCTTTGCATTCAAACTGTGACATTTGCAGTTCTACTGCAGTTTCACACATGCAGGATCTTGTCTCTRTGTTAGCAAAGGCACAACATTCTGATCGAAATTATGCCCCCATGTTTCAATTGCTGTGATGTATCTAAAACTGCTACAATGGAGTCTGCTGCTGCTTTGCGTAGACTGCCCCTCATGCCAAATCATGCCATCAAAGTACTTCTTTCCCTCCATCATTTATTTCTTCTGAATCTACCCATCCATATAGCTTTCTTCCTTTACATTCTAATAATAATAAAAACCTCTTTGAGATGCAGACCAGCAGCTACAGCTTACCAGTACAAGCCCCAGCCTAAGTCTGGAACTCCTTACTGGTACCACGGTACCAAGAACAAAAACAGAGACTTCCCTGGTTTTTAATCAGAGATGCCAGCAATCAAGAACATCAGTGTGGACTCAAACATCTTCAGAAATACTGAAAAAATCCCATTTTAAAAAGTTGATTAGCTAAATTAGCTAAAAGTTGATTAGTAAGTTCTTTCAATACTAAAAATATTTACTGTTTTTAAGACATTAGCAGGAATGAGTTAGTCCTGACCCCRCAAATTATAATCAGATGACAAAAATATGTCAGCCTTAGTATTTTGACATTTTCACACAGAAGGTCCAGCTMACTTCACTGCCTCTCTAACTGCCTTCCTATCTCTGATTGTGTAACAGAGGATAAATAGTCAACATCCAGATTTAAAACTAAATCTTCTAGGACACTCATGTTAAGTGTTAACTCTGTTCTAGATTTAAAAATCTGCATAAGACAGAACCGGTGGAGGGCAAAATGTACAGAAATTGTACATGTGCTCATTACTTTCCAAAGTTTACTATATCAACAATATTCTTTTACAGGATTTTCTTTTTTAAAGAAACAAGTAAATCTATAAGGTTTAATCCTTTAAGAAAAACTGAGAGTGTTCTTCTAAGAATCTGTTTCTGAAGGGTAGCAAAACACTATTGTGCTGTTGTCTTTCAAAACACCATTGGTACCAGAGGTGTTGCAGCTTGAGAATATCCAGGATGCTTGCAAGAGTCACCAGTTGCAAGATACCTCTCATCCAAACTTCCCTGAGGGGACTGAGCCCTGCGGGCTGTGCAGAACTGCAACCACTTCATGCAGCAGTTCAGGCTGGGTACAGTGGACTGGCAGTGRCCACGAGAAGGGACTGATATTTTGTAATATACATCAGTGCTGGATGACCAGTCCTGGGAAACACAGTCAGACCTCTGCTTCTGAGACTCATGTTTTTATTGCAGTATGTGATATCTAGTGAAGYTGATAAGGCTGCACTATACATACTGCTTGTGTATTAATGATATAAATTTAATTACATGAAGTGGTGCAAACACAATCACTTCCATTCTTTGTAGATCTTACACCTTTTTTGATATCGATAAAAAATAAACCCCTTAATTATGATATTTTAAGCAAGTTTATAAGAAACGCTAAAGATAAAAAACAATAATTAATATTTATAATAATAACARCAATTACTAGATAACTAACCTAACTAATGATAACAGCTATCTAATTCAATAATTCACATGGTAAATTTACAATTCAAGGTAGACTCACTCAACTTATTTCAAGGACAGCTCAATTACAATAAAGCGACTGTAAAAATTAATGTACGTTGAAATAATTCTGATACAGTCTAAGGATTTTATATGGTAAATGGAATCAGGCYGAGCACCAAATAAAGGACTACAGGTAATACCACTTGCATTGTCTTTAGCCCATGGAGCACAATATCTAAATGTAGGAAATTTGTCATTAAAAGATTTGGAAAATCCCTTTGGAAAAACACAGAAAGTTTCACTGTRAATTCTCTCTCTCTTTCTCTCTCTCTTTTTAATGTGTAACTCTCTTATTTCCAAGATATTTTATGGAATACTGGGTAAATACATGTGATATTAATATACAGTACCAGACACATGATGTAGAGGCTTAGGCTGAAGAAAACTGTAAAAGTAACTAGGAAAAACTGAGAGTCTTTTACAATGGTTGATGTGCACTCAGCAAACAGGGACATTCTCATTTCAGGGCAACCACTGCTCTCTGGGAAATTAGTTTAAAAGTGTTTCATTTAAGTGAATTCGTGTTCACATCCATAAGGCTATAGAAAGCTAGCCAATTTAAGCATCATTCAGTTATAATCCAGTTATAGAGTGCCACAGTTAGACAGGCACAAACTGTCTCTTTCAGCTACATTTTCTAGACTGTCTCATAAAATATCTACTTTTAAATCTGAAAATGGGAACTGTTTCACATTGCTAGCAGCGGGATTTTCAGAGATCACAGTGACATGTCCAAAGTCAACAGAGGGAAAGGTACACAGAGTTAAAAGATGGTCTAAGCAGATTGCTGACTTCTAGATGTAGGAGGAAAGGAGGTTTTTTGATCATGTGTTGTTGTTCTAGACAAGGGAAATTTACCTCTTTTTTGTCACTATTGCTGTATAAAACCCAAATTTATGCCTCTAGGKTGGACCTGAAAATCAGAATTCTCACTCATTGCACAGACTCCCAAGATGTTTAGAAATGTACACCTATCCCCACATATGCCTTATGTATAACTAAAGCTTAAACGAGAAGAAGTGTCATGCTACTGATGCTGTCTCATTTGAACCTGATTTTTAAGTATACATTAAGGAGAAGGGACACTAGAAATACCAAACATCAAAAAAGGAATAAAGCCATAAATAAGATTAAACGAGACAGATACAAATTTGATGTGGTTGAAAAGAGGTGCTGAGATTTACTTGCAGATTGCAGATTTGCAGATCAGATTGCATCTGATTTTGACACTTTATAGAGGGTCATATCATCATTGGTGATGATTTTAATGACTTTTTAGAGATAATGAGGAATTAGAGTAGTTAATTAGTTAATTCAGTAGTTAAGATTCAAAGAAATACAAAATTGTTTCTACATTGTATGAAAATGTATCAGTTAAGGTGATTCCAATTAAGAGACTTTGTTTTCTTCCCCATTAGAAACATATTTTTACAGAAGCACCTAAATCCTTTCCCTCCAGATCCTACAGATCCAACTATGAAGGGCTGAGGGAATTGGGATTGTTCAGCCTGGAAAGAGAAGGCATCAGAGTGACCTTACTGTGGCTTTTATTTACATAAAGGCAGCTTACAAGAGAGTTGAAGAGGTGCATTTTATATGGGCAAGCATAGCTGTAATGAGAGACAGGTTTGCATCAGATGTCAGAATGAAATTCTTTACTGTGAGGATGGTGAAGCACTGGGACAGGTTGCCCAGAAAAGTGGATGCCYTGCTCCTGAAAGTGTTCAGGGCCTGGCTGGATAAGGCTGTAAGCAGCCTACTCTAGCGGAGGTGTCCCTGACCATGGCATAGGGCTTGAAAAAATACCACCTTTAAAGTGCCTTCCAGCCAGATCATTCCACGGTTCCACAGACATGACCCCGCAGATTTCAAACACGTAAGAACTCGGCTCCAGGCGCGGGCCGTGTCGGTGACATAACTCTGGCCATGTGTGCCCTGTTTGGAATGTCACCGGGCACAGCCCGCGTCAGGAGGGGAGGGGAACGGGACGGGCGYTCCGAGCCTTCCTTCCCCGGCCCGCAGCCCCGCTCCGCTGCAAGTCAGAGCCATCGCCCCCGGGACCTGCCCTCCGGCCAGCCCTGTCCCAGCACTGTCCCAGCCCCCGACAGAGCCCGGACCAGCTGCGTTTCCCTTACACGGGTTACTCGGCCCGGAGCCGACTCCCACCCCGCCATCGGCGGAGCTGCGCCGGGGCAGCGCGGGCTGGGCAGGCGGCGGGGCCGCGGGACTCCGGGCGGCCGGCGCCACGGGGAGAACRGTCGAAAAGTTGTTTTCCTAAAAGAATTTTTTTTTTTCCCCCCAGGGAAAAGTTGTTTTGCTAAAGACACTGAAGGTTTGAACAACGTGGCTTCCAGCCGAAGTGTCTAAAACATTCACCCCGAGGGGCTGAATCCTTCCCCTTCGATGGCAGTGTCCTGTCACATCTAGCATCTCTGTTTTCGATGGCATCCCACCTAACTGCAGCAGCAGGAGGATGAGAAGCACCTGGCACCGTATGGTTATTTTGGCACCATGAGTGATGGGGTTTGACATCTGACATTCCCTCGGGAGTGTTTAAGCTATATGGATGCAATGYTTGAATGTTCAACATGATGATGGGAAAACCGTGTGGAAAGAACAGGCATTAGAAGTGTGTGTGTGGCAGCTGGGAGGTCAAGGCCACTGACATGCAGGCAGGACATTGCATCAAAMGGCAGGCACTGTGTTGTAGAAAACAAAAGGGAAAAATAACTGAGAATTTATGAGATAAAACACATTCCAAGTCTGAGATGGTATGAAAACCGTAGRAGAGGAGGACAGTGATTAGTTTGTCAGACTGGCTTGATGACACCAAGTCTTACAGGGTTTACAGTGAAATCTGCAGCATCCACRTACTGTGTCAGTCTGGTGTGCACCTCATAACGTGACTCGGCTGATTGTCAGTTATCAGCTGTTACTATAAATGTCCCAAAATATCTGTTCCTACAAGCTTTCCTCTCCTGTCCAAACCTTTACTRTGCATCCATACCCTCATGTGTTGTCTATATCTCCCCAACATATTCTATATGTACAAAATCCAACAAACTCAATTTTATAAAATTACCCCAGTTTATGTCCTTGAATCTAAAACAAAATTACCCTTTGAATGAAATGCATTAGCGTCATTTAAGCCCCAGGTTTTTTGCATAYTAATACCAATTCCTGGATTGTTTCTGCTTTTACAGTCACATGCATTTTAACAAACAKTTTGCAACAGACGTACTGTCAACATAATGAATCACTAGCACTCCCGCCCACCCAAAAGCGAGAGCCAAATGTTCAGTCCTAGCAAAAACACTTGGAACTCCATTACTTTTCAAAATAATTACAGCTGTTGGTCCTGTGTATTACTTCAGCCCACAAAGTGGAAAGTGGCACTTTGATGGATTTGCAGAGGCAAAGCATAACAGACTGGGGCAGTGCTGTAGACACACCTGCTGCTTCTGAGGTTCTTGCATTGTTTCACTGTAATATCTGCACTTCACAAATACTGTTGTCATTTCTGTTTCAAAAAGCTTTTCTTCAAGTGGTTATGCATTGACAATGAGATAGAAAAAGCATATAGAAATTATATATGTTCCTTTTCTGCTAAGTAAGCACATCACTCAGATGAATTTTTTTTCAATTACAGGAAGTGAGTAATTTCCACAGAAAGCAATAGGACTCAAAAAGRTTGAATTAGAAGAGAAAGGAGAGGAAATCTAGCAGTATTTCCTTAACCTGATAGTCTTATATAGTCTTAGTCTGATATACAGTCATGATGGCAGCTGTCTCTTACAATAATGAAGTCAATGTAAGGGAGGAAATAGAAAAACAGAGCCTGTCCTACATCTGCGTTCTTCGAAATAGTGATTCTTTTTCAGAAGGTCAGATGTGTTATAAAATTGTCCTGCTGCATCAACAGGATTAAGCTACAGTTGGCCTTTGCTTAAAAAAGACTGAAAAAACTGTCAAAAATGGTTTGAGGCCACCAGGCTTAATCCGTTTACAGGCAGCTCCCTRAAGCCATGACTAAATTCCTTAATTTTTAAAATTGGACTGTTATTGTCGTTACTCTTCCAGACACAGCAATAAAGGTGCAAATACTGACCAGTCATCACCTTTTTCAATGAAAACAACTGTAATACTACCAAGTGGCGARGACTGCTATCATTTATACCACCTATGTAGCAAGGTGAAAATCCAGAGAAAGAGAAATGGAAAAAATTACGTCAAATCTTGGCCAGGCCTGAAAAAACTTTATCAAATTCTACTCACTGAGGTTGCTACCTCAATTCCAGACTGGACAGTCAAACCAYGAACAATAACTGAAAAATGAGTGAAATGAAACCCATATTTAGACACCTTAAAAAATGGTTAAGATTCATGCATAATGGTCAATGACAGAATCTTGGAAAACAATTTTGCCTGAATTCTGTTTATATAGAATGCAATAGTTTTAAGATCCAGTGGAACTGTCAGGTCTGAACGTRGAGTTCGTTCATATTGCCTGTCATAAACTCAAGACTCTGGCTCTGGGAAAATAATGTATTTGTCTTTGTTTGTGTATGGGTGTGAAAAGAAATTCAGAAGTTATTGGGAGGTTTGAGTCTAAASTTACAGAAAAATTCTGATTGCGAAACCCCTTTAAATGAGATAAGACTTTTAWTTGTCTAGAAGTATTTATTTGTCTACAACTTCTAGGTTGTAGAATCCATTTAAGATCATCMATATGGCAGCAAAGACTATCAGAAAACAGTCCTTACACTATGTAAAGTGCGTACAAAGGTGTGTGCACTTACAGGAGTAAATAAATTTTTAGAATTAACTCATCTCATTAGTGAATTTTAAAAAATAAACTTGTAATTACTTTGAGTCCAATATGAAAGTCGTAGAACATAGAGCTGGCAGGTAACTACCTATACAAGGTAAATATGTACAGTATTTCAGGATGAGCTAACAATATATTAAAAAATGAAAGGAAAACAATTTTAAAATTAGAAGTCCAGTTATTTTTTTTTTCTCTGGAATTAGTAGCCAGAGGATATTTATTTCCTCAAATGTAATTTTTAGCTGAGTGTTTCTGATAAATCCACCTAACAGACTCATGAACAATGACAACCACTGATCCATGTTCTTTGCCTTAGGAGTAGCCTTGAAATTCCATTCCCATTTACAGCTGTGATGGACTACAGTCTGTTGTGCTAACACTTCCACTTCATAGGAGAGCCTGACATTTATTCTCAGCTACACATTTCCAAAGTGTTAGTAACACKGAAGCCATGTTTTCATATTGCAGGATGTAATGGCAAGAACCAAAAACYGAAGCCTTGAAATATGGCCAGACAGAGATAGTGGCTATGTTAGTATCATGAATAACCTTCTCTTCATGGAAAAACYCTTTACAGAAAAATACAATGAGCAGAACCCCTTCCACCCTCCCCTGCCCCTTTAAAGGACAGTAAAAAAAAAAGGACTGTTTCCAACCTCAGCTAACAGAACAGACTGTATGAAGTGAACAAAGTCAAGAACACTATTTTCTGAGTCCTGTTCTTCTGTTAAACAATTTCACAACTAAACATTAGATGTGGGGAACAATCTTTTCCATAAAATAGTTCATGCTTTAGTTCACTCTGATAGTTGCAGAGACTAAAGTCTTTGTTAATGATCCTGACTGTCCTCTGGTAACAATCCATCCTCTTGCTACACAACCAGCAACCCAACATGGAGACAAGTTTGAGAACTTCTAGAAGCAATCTTGTGAAAAGGAAAGTGGCTACTATGGACTTTATATATACTTTATTTAAAGCTATCTTGATACTGATGTTAGGGATCTGATCATGGGTAAATCAGCTTTAATGTGCTAGCCATGAATCTATGAGACCGTGGGCTTTAGCCTGGGGACTTACTAACACTGAGCATTTATTCTGATGGATGAAAGTCACACTGTACTTCTTCATTTCTGCTGGTATCTGCTCACTAAATAGAATGAGCTGAGAGGTATTTATATGTCTTGTAGTCCTCCTCATTTGCAAGGCCACCTGAGAATGCACTAGGGGAGCTCTTTCCCTGTGCTGAAATATTAACAAGAGCTTTCAAATAAACTTGTCCAAGCACTGCCAGAKGAGGAACTAATCAGTAACTCAGACAGTAAATGGTAATCTGCCATTTCCACCAACTTGCTGAAAAAATGTAAGAAGAACATTACAAAATTAAGAAAAYTACATAAATTATATTTTATTAGGAGAAAGATGAATTTTTTATGATGTATTTTTGACTGATAGAGTTGTTACTTTTATAGAACTATATTTGTTCAGAATATTTTTATTATATTTTGATTTTATTCCATGGAATAATAAAACTCCACGGAATYTGAGTTTTTAGAATACTTATGTAAACCTTTTTTATTTTGCAAAGGTAATGTGGGTGTTTTATAATTGAGCTCTGCAGGACTGAGCTGTGATTGGAAATAATGCTTGCAGGACGGACTTCTCACGGAACMATCAAAGCACACAGTTTTCAAAAATAAATGCATATGAGTAAAATTATGTATATTATTAAGTGGAAATATCTATTTATTCTAATAACCAATCTCYAAAGAAATTCTTGGAAAGTATGTGCAATTTTTATATCCCTTTCTTTTATAGAGAAGACTAACATCTTTTTTGGAGAAAAGAGTTTTCAAAGTGGAACTGGCAAGTGTTTCACCAAACCAGGTCTTACCACAAACATATTATTTGATGAAAAAACATTTACTCCTTTAAGCATCAGCTCTGTGTTTCAGTGAGTATGTTTAGACAATAGTATTTTTGGAACAGAATTATGCCTTTCTCTTTTGGAGTGTCCACTGAGGCTACAAGGAGCCTTTTTCTTCCACACCAYGGCTTTTCACTGCATTATGTCATACAGCCACCCCTGCCTCCTAAAGAAGAAATAACCCAAACACAAAACCCAAGTCAAGGGAGCATAAATCTGCAAGGAAGGTGGAATTGCGCTAGACCAAAAAAGAGTGTTGTAGAAGACTAATGGTGCTGCAGTTTCRGATTTAACTCAGCAAAGCTGAAACTCACAGATTTCATCATGAGAATCAGCAGAAGCAAGGCAGACAGATTTTGGTTTCACAATATCACACAGGGAATGTCTATGGCTGTTAGATAACATGCTTACATACATTTCTGAGCAGCAGAARCATGTGATAACTACATGGTTTAACCACTTGACTGCTGCATATGCATAGTAACTAAATCAGCTACTTGCACTCTGAAAACACCACCTSAAACTGCAAAAACTTATACTGCTGAAGGACTAATGCCTCTCTGCTCCTTCACGTGACAGGTTTTCAGAGTTGAAGACTGAATGAGGAATGACTAGATTCAAACAAACAGATGAGACTGTGGTGAGATTCATGAGATGAAATTTGATGAGATTCAAAATCTCTTTAGCTTATAACTGATAYRCAAAAAATGCTTGCCCTCCCCCCCCCCAAAAAAAAAAAAGGGGAAGAAGAYAGTACAGAAGAAATGTATTTCTGCAGCTGAAATGCTAAAATAGATCATAGATACAGAACCCTTTCTGTTTAGGAAACAGAAAGGTCAGAGAAAGGGCAGATACAAAACACAATTTGAGGGGCAGGTATCATTTGCTGTTCRTATTTGCTGAAATCCTGTTCAAAAGAATGAACCTACACAAAATTCTGATTTTTCTTTTTCCCTTTGAAAAGCAGAGTTCAAACCCAGTAAAATGAATAGTAAAACCAACCACATCTACAATAATGATAAAAACAATACTAAAGACTCTTCCCCAAACAAATATTGTTTCTTTCCCCATTAGTTTCTTTCCCTACCGTCACCTGTTGGACCTTCCCAAATCCTGCTGATAACCTTTAGTTAGCTCAGCTTTCCAGGTTTTGAAACTGTTGTTTGATTTTTCTCCTTCATTTCTATGGCACAGACGTCTTCCTAGACTTTTTATTCTAATCATCTTTGTAATACTTAAATTAAAGAMTAATTAGTCAATAGCTCTTACAGCATGTGCATTAAGTAAGCTATTAACATATGACTTACTTGGTACAAGGGGAATTTGCAAATGCTTSCTAATCCAATAGTCACTTCTGTAATATGCTCCTGATTTAATTCWTTTTTTTAGCATAGTAGTAAGCTACACAGTGATAAAATTCACTCATTTGGATATAATCTTACCTTGCTCATTATAATTAAGAAAATAAACCTTTTATTTTTTATCATAATATCCTATCATTTAAGAGATAGATGCTAAATTTTTGTCTCTCATCTATATTTTTTATTTGGCTTAACATTCATCCAAATTCAAATCTAATTTAAATGTTAAATATAAATATCATTGCAGAAAATAATTTAAAATACTGTGTGCAGAATGAATAATCAATCAGATTGGCAATTTTCTGCTAGCGTTTTAATACAAATATTTGGGAATTTTTTTTAATATTTCATAATAACTAAAACTATATGCATTCTACCACAGCTACTTCAATAACTCAGAATCTCATCATAATGGGAATAAAATCAAGACTTTCTTAGCACAAAAAAAAAAGTTTGCCTCTACACAAGATAAAGATGAATCTTTTTAGGGTGAGCTGATAGAGGACTATGAAAAAAGTGCATACATTTTACAATTCAATTAATAGAAAGTAAGAGTCATTGAGCTATGAAAATCTGGCTGAGAAGTATGGTTTGGGTTTGATTAGGAAATTTTAAAGTCATACCCTGGGACATTTAACATTTCAAGTGAAAGTTCTCCAGTAAGAACAAGTGGCTTTTTCACTGCCTCCCATCATTCCTCCCAAAGTCCTGAAGTCAAATTTGGTACAATTTTTGCTGCAGCTCTTCCCTGACAAGCTTCTGGTAGGGAATACTTTAGAATATTTGGGACTATGCTAGGCTGCCCATTGCTAGTGTCTCTCATGGACAGTGACACCAAAGTAATGTCCCTTGGATGAGTCAAGATTTAGCATAGCCAGTGTGGGGGTTTAGGGCCTCTCTAGAGCACGTGGATCTCCTGAGACACCTGCTTGCCTCCCCTGACTATAAAGAATTCATGTGGTTGTTCAGAGGGATTTGTCACCAAGAGAGCCAAACGGAAGCATGAAGCACAGGGGCATGTCTGAATACAGGACAGAATTCCAATTAATTGCTTCCATTTGCTGGCCAGTTGCCACTACCAAATATTTCCTGGGTTGAGTTACCTAACATTGGGAAAAGAGGTCTTTTTGCATGAATATATTGTAACTTTTGGCCTGAGAACAGAAGACTGAATTTTAGGGATTGCTTATTCTTAAAATTTTTAATCCTAGTTCCTGAAAAAGCACAGTAGGCATAAGTGGATGTTCCTGTCACCAGACCTGGGATTACACCTTTCAGTTGATGAGGAGTCATTTTGCAGCATATAAAGCAAAATACATGAGGCCAGAGAGAGAAAATGCAGAAAAGGGAGGCTTTGTTGTAGCTGGTCTCCAGGTCTTTCTGACCATGGCTTCTGGTCGTTCTGTTTCACTGCTGTGGTCAGGCTCCTTACTCAGGAACCTGCATATAATAAAAGTAGAACTTATGCACTTTAATGGGTGATTTCAATATAGCCCTTAATTTTTAAATGGATACTCAGGAAAATGAATAGGCTTGAATAGGCCAGTTTCTCAGTAATCTATTAAAGGAAAAAATATCTACTTTAAAATATATCTTTTAAACTGGACAGGTGATAATGTGTCCCTGATCAGAAACATCMGAAACTGGATGAAGATGTGAAAAGAAGGTACATTCAGACTGCATCCAACAGGCATAACAGAAACCACATTTGCTTCAGTTTTATTTTCTRTATTCAACAGAAAAAAGGATGGCATTTGTAAAAGTAATGAGAAAAATGACACAGGCATGAGTCCTATTTTTCTTCCTGATTCTTCTCAACTATGTCCTAAAAACCAAACCAGGTTTCACTCTTTTCAGTTGTTCTGCCGCTGTTATGAATACTATAAATACAGCCTGGGGTCATGTGCAGTTCTCTGCTGTGCTATACTACCAGTGCCTGTAAGTGAAACAGGCTGAAAAGAGAAGAGGCACATGAAGCTTGTCACCCTGTCTCTCTTTCCAGTGAAGTAAACAGTTTGGGTGAAACGGTGATATAAGGACTTCTACTGGTGCAGCAAAATATGAGACCAATTTGAATGTAAGAAGCAAGATTTATGTGGGGTTGTGTATCAGATTATTGATGTGGAGACTGTAATGCCTCTCAGGTTTTCTTATTAAATGGATCCCTAATCTAACTCCAAAATGTGTTAAATCTTTAACAAAATCAAGGCTCTACTACACTGCAGTCTTATGAAAAATTAATCTTAAGTGCTAGATGAAGATAACAAGCAGAGGTCAGCCCTATGATGCATCCTGGTCTCTATACACTTTAATAACCACCACATATTTCTACTGAAACAGACTGTTGAAAAATGGAATTCATATGCAAGGGCCAAGTGTTGTCATTTACACACTGCAAAACATCTACTTTTATTTTCTAGTTTTTGATTCAARTGGTTAGTTTTAATTACATGAGCATTCTTGCCAAGAGTCTCGTAAACTATGGCTTACCTATTTCTTTATTTAACTTTCTATTTTCTGAGAGCTTACGTATTTTCCTATCAGGTATCAGTGTTGAAGAGCACTATTCAAATATAGAGAGTATTCTGTTTTGTACCCTGGCTTTATTCACTTCCTTGAATCTGAGATGATACATGAACAGCTTATCTGGTTCAAAACCATGTCAGTCCTCTTCCTGCTGTTCTGCCTTAAGAAGGTTAATCACTGTTTTACAAACCCACTGACCCTAAAAGAGCCCTACATATAGATTTCATTTGAAGCCTTTCAGTTAGAAAACCTTTGCAACATTAATTAAAACTCTGCAAATCAACACGAAGAAAGCATTCAGCAAGCCTTCACAATTGTACTCTGTTAATAACAACGTTGTCCCTAAACAAATGGGGCTGAACTTCAGSCAATACTTTTTGGAAAGGAAAAGTAGTTTACTAAATGACTCCATTTAAGCAGGTTTCTTTTTTTAAATTGTATCACATGAAAGTGCTGCACCAGCTATGACACTGTGATTCTTTTCTGAATGCAAGCAAATATGGTTTTCATTTATTAATATCAAATGCTCACAAACTCTTCATGTGCAAGGGACAAAGCTGCTAATTCAGCCCCAAAGATGAGGAAGTGGCTGTGAAATTCTGGCTGGGGAGCAGACTCCAGGCTCTCTGATGCCTTACCTCTTAGCTGCACACCTTACTTACAGTGGGTCCGGGAATGTATGAATGAATTTCAGTCTGAATGTAATTTCTGCCCTGTACCTCACAAAGCAATATGATTTTGTTTGTGTTGAGGCTAACAAGGCAAYAAGTGAGACAACTCTCTGGTTATCATGACCTAGGCCTTTTAATGATTAACTGAAAAGAGTACCTGATGTAAATATGGCTGTTTTTCAAAACTGTCCTATTTATGAAAAATATTATTGCTTGTTTAAGAAAACAATATCCAGGTCACTTTAAAGTGCTTTTCACAGTAAGGATGGAGAACTGGTTCAACTCCACTAGAATTGTTCAACTCCACTAAAGCTGATGATTATCAATCCTATATTCAAAACACTTGTTGGAAAAATTGTGAGCTTGTTTTGCAAAAATGAGACAGTTGAAACTAGCTAAAACAATGGACATCTGCCCTGCTACTTGGTTACTGAACTTCATGGATCAGATAGAGGGAATTCAATGGAAGCTAAATCTAAATATGCTCTGGACTGCAAAATATGAATCTGTTTCTTTTTCTCTACTATTAGAATTTATAGAATCATGAAATGGTTTGGCTTGGAAGAGACTTTAAAGATCATCTAATTGCAACACCTTCCACTAGACCAGGTTGCTCAGAGACGCTGCTCAAACACTTCCAGGGATGGGGGCATTCAGAACTTCYCTGGGCAACCTTTTCCAGGGCCTCACCACCCTCAGAATTTCTTTGTAATGTCTACTGCAAACCTGCCCTCTTTCAGCTTAAAATAATTTCCCCTTGCCCTATCCTGACAAACCTTGTAAGGAGTCCCTCTTCAGCTTTCCTGTACGCCCCTTTATGTGCTTGAAGGCTGCAATAAGATCACCCTGGAACCTCCACTTCTTTGAACAGAGCAGCACAATTCTGTCAGCCTGTCTTCACAGGAGAGGTGCTCCAGCCCTCTCTGATCACCTCTGACCATGGCTCCCCCCAGACTGGCACAAGCAGAAGGTCCCAGATTTAGGAGCAGTACTCCAGGTGAGGTCTCATGCAATGACTTCAGCAAGGCCTTCAACACTGCCTCTCACAATACCAACATAAGAAAACTCTGGAAGTGTGGACTGGATGAGTGGACAGAATCGTAGTTTAAAACTGGCAAACTCAATCCTTAAGTCACAGATAGTTTCATTTTTTGAAAACAAAATCTTTGTTTTCAAACTGTGTTAAGAGAATTACTGTCAGTTTTAAATTAAACACTATAAAATATGATTCATAGTGACAGAAACCCCTCTTTTGGTTGAAATATAGAACACCAAGCATGAGAGAACTGTTCAGCAAACCCAGTTATCCCAGGCTGGTCTCAGTAATGAGAGAAACAGCACTTGTAGGAAATTCATATCCCTTTGTAGACTTCCAACAGAAGTAAGTTTTCATCTCTGCTTATTCACACTGACCATAGTTAAAACTAATATTTACCTTCTGGAGTTCAAGCAAGTATGAAAAGTGCCATCTAACAATTCTGTTGTTACATGAAAAGCTCCCAAGTCCTACCCCCTAATTTGTCTGCAAAAGGGACACTCAGCATGCTATAGCACAGTTGTCTGATAATGAATATGATATTGTATGTCTTTGATATTCATTAGCTTCTTTCAACACAGTTTCCAAAAGGGATTCATGAGGATATACTGAATAGAAAAGACTTTATTTTGATCACAACTTCTACACATTTACGTTGAAAAATCACCATTAATTTTAAGCCTAGCATGGTGGCTGTTGTGTCTAAGAATTTGAAACATGATTCCTGCGCCGCTTCCCTTCTCAATGTCRTGGTTTTCCTAAGGTATGCTGCCACAGATTTATGCCTCATGCTGAATTCTTAAAATAGCAAATGAGAGAATTTTGTCTTGTGTTCCTAGTTACTTGGCTTTACCAGATTGTTTTTCATGTTTCCCTTGTTGGTACCCCATATCTTCTGTGACCGTCCCTTTCCTCAGAGAGCATCTTCCCAGATTCCAAATCTTCTGGGAAGTTTAGCAACATAAAATCTCTACCTTAAATGCCTGTTTTCTGACTTACCATCAATATAGCTTGGTGACACTGTGCCCTCCAGTCAATCCTCCTTAGATTGCCACCTTGCCAATAAGTTCTCACTGAAATTGCAGGCTGAGCCATCTGGATGACATGATGAGGCTCTACCCTAGCTGGTGTATTGTTCTGGATACTCCATGACACAAATTCTGACAACAGCAAAACTGTGAGGAATTTCTCAGCAGGAAGGATCTGTATAAGCCATGTTCTGGACATTCCCCACAAGAATTCAAAAAACTTACTAGCATCTGAAAAGGTTTTCAATTATTCTCTGAAATGGAGAAGTGTTTTTAATATATGTTCCTTCTTAACATGCTGTCATTAAGAGATTTTACTAGGATTCTATATGGCCCTAGAACAAACCTATGCATATTTCTGCACCTATGCCTGAAATTTGTTGCCATGGAAATGTCAAAACCACCTTATAACAATAATGGGCAAATCCTTTAATGCAGAATACTATCCAGCCTCAATTTCCATTCAAAAGTCAAAATGAATTGGAGCCATTTTCATGCTCTATAGTGGCTTGTTATCTTTGTTATATCATTGAAGTCTTTCAACCACTCATATCCAGTGCACACAGGCTCCAGATCATTCAGTTCAATGCATAAGTTGGGCATAGTCCTTCCTGCAGAATCTCTGAGAAATCAGACTAAACTAAATTAGATTAAATTATCCCTACTATTCTTTGCCTTTTCTTGCTGCCTTTGAATTTTTTGACAAAGAAGAATTTTCTAAATTAATTGGAAAGCTGTAGTAACTCCTTTCTAAACTTTAAAATTTCAGATGATTTATGGCTGACATGTAGAGAACACTCTGAGAATTAACTGAATGGAAACCTTCAGACCAGGGAGAATTTAAAAAGGGCAMCAGCATCTTCCAACMGAGAGTGCCTTGGGTCCTGCTGCCTGAACAGCTTCTCCTGCTGGAGAAAAGAARTTGACCTCAGGCAAATAGCTGTGTGAGAGCATGTAAGGTAGTGTTCACATCTTCTCTCCTGGACATCATATTTTCTTTTACTGTCATGRATTTCACTGTGCTATAGGTTTTCTAAAGTTAGTCGCTAGGAGTTAAAGAAAGAGCCCTATTTTTGAGAATCTGTCTCCAGTTAGCATATTTCTGGGTTACACTGCTATGAGACAAATCACAAAATCAAAAATAGATGTAATATCCATAACTGAAATGATTTATAGGGTGCAATTTGAAAACAATGCCCAAAATCATCTCTTCAAGAAATATATTAACAAAGGATCATGAATATAATTGGTCTACACACATATCTTTTCTATTATTTAATTAGAATGATGCTTTTGTGTTTAWAAAATAGATTTAAACTCTCAACCTTCTGTCCCTTGATAAGCCCTACACACAAATGTTCATAYTGCATGAGTTCCTAGGAGAATAAAACTGTACAGAACTGCTAAGACTGGGTCCTTTTAAGGTAAGAGGTTAGCTGAAAAAACTCATTGATTTTAATTCATTCCAGAGCCTAAAGGCAGAAACTATTGAACTTTGAAAAGCCACACTGCTCCTCAAAATTGCTGAAGTACCATTTTTCTTAGAGATACAAATGTAWAATTCAATTTAAAAGATAAGGCATTTTTAAAATTATGGAAAATTGCATTTCTGGTTGTGGTTTAAATTATAATTTGCCTGTTTTGTAAGTATCTGTATACTTTCATCAAGAAGAAAAACAAATGCTCTTTCATTCTGACAGAATACGATAGAGAAAGTGCAAGACTACCTGGAAAATCACAGTGTAAGTTGTGAATTAACATGATGTAGAAAATATGGGGTCAAATAAGGTGTATTTCCATAAAGATGTCCACGACCAAGTTGTCATCAAAATAACTAAAAGTAGGGTGGGGTAAAATYTTCCAAAATATTAATGTAATTTAAACTTACTCAATGTTTCTTTAGAAATAATATTATTTTCTAAAAGGATTTTTTTTCTCATACAAGTTTTATAAAAATAGGATTTAAAATTCTAAATCAATTCAGTTGTGAAAATTTCTCCTCATAGCAAAAGCACTTTTAAAGTGAAGACTTTGTGTCTGTATAGCTACAGAACTTTATGCCCCAAAAAGAAAGATGAATGGATTCCACATATCAGTTTTTTCTACTGGATTTCCTTGCAAAAAGTTACTAATTAATGTACTCATGACACAGTCACACACTGGTATACAAAGAGAAAGAATTRGGAAAGAACCTAAAACTGGGATAATAAAATAGACAACAGATGTTAACAGGATAGAACACTAAAAGTCACCGACTTGAGTCACTATGTGACTCAAAAATTCAAAACCTCTACAATAAAACAGATATAAGGATATGGAGCAATATATGTTTATTATTATAAAATGCATTTTTCAGTTTAGATGTTTTTTTTAAAATAAATTATTCTTACCTGTTATAGTTGCTTTGTTAATAGATGGTTGGCTACACATTGGTGATCTTCTATTAAAAAGAAATGAAAAAAGGTTTAAGCGTAATAAATCCAGTGATGACTGAATCCTTGAACAATATAACAGAAAATACATCACCTGGGAGCTTATTTGGGAACTCCAGGACAGGAATATTTTMGGAAGTTACACGTTTGTTAAAAGCCTGCTAATCACATCTAAAGCTTATACATAATTTGAATTGTGAATTATAAACATATGCAAAGACATTATTTTCTTTGGAATGCTAATAACTTTTAGGTCTCGAGATGCATGCTTTGGGTGAGGGAAATGTAACTAACATTAGTGTTAACTCTGATGCTGTAGCATGACTGGAGAGAGATCATATTTATGATGCCTAATTTATAGTTATGGACCACTGTGGATAGGTAGGGAATCACTACCTTGGATGAGTGGAGTTCTAGGTTCAGATCATACAAGCAGATATCAGTGAGTGCAGCTGTCTGCTCACTGTTCCATTTGCAAGACTCAGACTGTGCCTGAATGATCATCTTTGAATGATCTCAGACATATGACTACTTAATCTAAAACCTTATAAGATGAAAAAAACCTACTCCAAGTTTATGCAAGGACAACAATTGCAAGATCAATTAGAAGGTAAGGGGGCTGTTGTCTCAGCTATCAGCTGTAACATCTTCAGGGCATTAATGAACTTATCATTGTTTCATGAAGGTTTGGTGGCACAGACTGAAGTCTGTACCATCTATTTGTCTTCTTAGCTTACACTAAAAAGGTATCACTGCAAAAAGTTCAGTGGCCAAAAAATGACACTCACTTGTTGGGTGCCCGGTCTTGTAAATTGGTTAATGCAGCAAAGTTATTCCGGACAGTACGCAGGCTGGCCAGAACCTGGAACAAAAAAAGTGGTTTCAGTGTAAATTTCTGCACAAGTGAGACTGATCTATATCTGCTCCACTGTGCTGAAAGAAAATGGAAAGYACGTTGCAAAACCACTGTGAAAGGTTTCCTGGGTTGGTTAGTCCGGAACCTTTGGCTATTATTTAACAATAATATGTCTGTACTATAAAGGCAGTAGTTTATATCTATCTTTTTGTTCCCTTCATAAACAACTCATTATCTGTTTGAAAGCAGGCTGACTTGCAGGGGAGGAAAGTTTTTACATAATTCTACTAATTTCTTCAAAATAGTAATAAAAGCATTTGAATTTGGAAGACAATATCCCATTCATCCCTAATATTTCATGCAAAAGAATTAATTACAGAATCTTCATTTGCAGTTCAGTCTCCATAAACTCCAAAGGACAAAAGGAATGAGATTGTCTAGAATGCCAGGAAAAGTCAAAAAGTAAAAGTGTCTCCTCTAAGAGGTACAGTTGATGTGGRGGCTTAGAGCAGCATGCCAGAGAAAGAGGAAATCATCCCCTGAGAATGCAGGAAAAGTCTGCAGAATCTTACAAGCTTTACGCATTGGGTAAGACAATAGATTAACTACTTCCTTTCTGGACTTAATTTCATGCAAGATAGCAGACAGTGAATGTAGTGGAGAGGAGTGTCTTGTTCTAAGTGCCACAGACACTCCCTTCTGAAGGCAGTTGTGTAGCATGCAAAAAATTTTGTGCCATGTGAGGGTAAGAAGATGAACCTCTGTCAGGGGAGAGGTAGTTCAGCTGATGCCAGAGAGGAACCATGAGCTGGTTGGAACCAGRCTGGAAATGGGAGAAAGCAGCAACACTAATCACTGGCATGCCTTTGCAGAAGTTGATCATTTTTGTTTTTCTCAGCCCAGACAGGGCTGGGTTCCTGGAGAACCAGTCAGAATAATAACAAAATCAGCAATGGGAAGCTGAGTTTCAGAGACTAGAGTTGAGTGCACAACCCTCATTTCATAGCACCTTAAATGTATRCAGGAGGTTGGAAGGGGGTAGGACACTGAGGAGAAAAGAATAAATAAATGAAAGCTTGTAACAGAAAGTATTTAAGAACTAGCAATGACTGCCAATGTTCAAGCTGTTGGAGGTAATTTCCAAATGAGTTAAAATAATAAAAAATCCATTTGGCTAACTAAACAGTATTAATTTAATTATGTTTTTCTTTCCAAAAATCAGGAGGCAAACTGCCTTATTTTTAACTGAGTACGGATTGAAAACAATTATACATGTCACCAAATTTGGAGATTTCAGAGTACTTTTATAAAGGGCCCTTGCCTAATCTTTCCTCTGGTAGTAAAAGATGATGGTTTTATTCATATTAAGGACTTGATTGAATCTTATAAACACTGCATCTGCTTGAAATATAATTAAATACATAATAAACTATTAAATTAATATTCTTTTAACAGCTTATTATTTGACCAAAGCAACCTGCATAGTGTGGCTAAAGCTGCCACTTCATTCTTATTTCAAACTGCTGTGTGACTCAACCTTTCTCTTTCCATTCACCTTCAATCACWTATGACTTCATAATTATGATGATTTGACTATAATTCCTATCTGTTTTGGAGTAAAACACATCATGMGTTTAAGGAATAGCAATGTTAACTTTTCATACTTTATAAGGCTCCTCTATTGTGAAAATTGTGGCATTTTTATCTGAATTATAAAGAATTTTGAGTTGGTATTTTATGAAACAGAATCTGAATAGAAAAAACAAACCTGGTTTTGTAAAGGAACATGAGTGTTCTGGGTGAAATTTATCTCATGCCTAAAAATTTCATTGTATTTAATGCATAAAARATGTCCAAATGGAGAAATTGTAATTAGAAAAATAACAGAATAACAAGAATCAGGAATGCCTGCTACAGTATTTGGAAAGAGATCAAAGGTGTTTATCATGCTGTTGCACTTCAACTTTTCAGATAATCAAAAAGCATTAAGAAAGAGAGGTATAGTTACACAGAGTGGGAAGTTTATGACTGTCTGTTGAAGCATTTATTTTGTTTCAAGCAAACATATATAATATCAACAAAAGAAAACAACTGGTTTGGTGTTTTTGTCTTTAAATTACAAGGCATGTGAGAAATACAGCAAAGCTGTGCCTACCTGAGCAAATGGTGTCACAATCAAGTCATCTCCGTGTCTGAAAAAAAAAAGAAAAAAAGCAGAGTTGTGAGTTAGGTATCACCAAAACTTGTTGCTTTAACAGAAAGACAATCAGGTTTTACAATGCAGTATAGGTAACTCCAGTTTTATTCTTCTGCAATCACACTTCACTATTGCTCCACACATTCTTTGAAAAGCAGATATCAACTTAGTTACTGCCTAACTGCCTGGGAAGTCTGTGGGAAGGTTGAAAGACCCAGCCACTTTCTGTGCTGTGACTGACCATCTGGGATTAATCCACAGATGTATCATCCCAAAGGATGGAGGTGAACGTCTCAAAAGTGACTCCATTGAGGGCTGTCACCAGGCTTGTGAGGATGGAACAGGTGGATGGCTGGGCAGCACATCACAAAAGAATAAAAACCTACTGAAACTCCCAAACTGACTGAGATTTCTGTAGTTATGGGGCCTGTGGTCAAGGGTGTGGTGTCACTGTGGCAGCCTCACCTCCATGGGGGGGACGCATGGACGAGGTGCCAGGATGACACACTGTAGGGCAAAAGGCAGAAAGAGAAAGTAGGGTTCCTTCTCTTCAGCACAGAAAACTGCTGCTTGAGAGGTTTGTCAAAAACTACAGTCCTGCAAACACAAGTAGACTGAAGGGCACAAAAGTAGCATCTGCAGCATTGAGGATATAGAGCCAAAATATAGGGACARGGAAAATCTGGCATTTTCAGTTATCCTATCCAGTATATGGCAGCAATCAAGGTGAAAATAAATTTTCCAAAGGAAAAAATACAATAGGTTTTTAATTTTCTTGTGCTTCTCTGCAGTGAATTTGTCATGATAAGTTACAACCTGCAACTTCTAACAGAAACTACCATTGATTTGGTGCTATTTTAATGTTATTTAAGTTTAAGCATAAAATACGAGTTTTGAACATTGGATTTCAAGTCCATGAAAATCTAACTAGARAAAGGCTGATAAATGGAGAAAAGTGGCTTGTATTTGACTTGCTACAACATTATTCTTATAATCTATATACTGTCCACAAGAAAGCAATGGTTTACAGATATTGTAAAAACCTAATTAAAAAGCAGTGTGTGCAATCTGTACCACTGCACAATCAGTCTGTAAGGATGAAACAAAACTCTCCAATATTGATGATCATCAGAATGTCTAATAACTGTGTAACCATTTTTATTATCATCTCATTTATTCCYTTTGTAAGAGAAAAACAGATTTTTAAACACCCTGTGGAAGAAAACTGCACTTTGAACAGTCTTTGCAGGAGTGGTTGGAATAGGGTGCTGCTTCAGATGGAACCACAGGCCCAGACTGGATGAAAAGCATATAAGCTTGACTCCTAGAACAAACCAGAAGAAACATCCTCCGTGGGAGGAACTTGGAGGCTCTAATTGCTGAGGGAAGCCAAATCCAATCGAGTATAATAGACAATGACATGAATCAGCCCAGAGCATTAACAAGAGAGTTAATGACCAGGTGGGTTTAGTATCTCTTTATGTTTTCATTGGGTCAGGGAAACATAGGCAAATGCCCTACACTATAATTTTAGATAAGGGTTGCTTAATGAATTACACAAAGGCTTTAGCAGAAGATAAGCCAAATGCCTTTTTTTCTTTTTTTATCCTGTTCTCCACTGAAAGAGARTGTGACTATGCTACTTCACTTCCAGGAAAATTATGCTCTTTGTCTTCGAGTTCTGTGAAATGGTATTATCTGATATGTGACAGCTGGCTTAAATGTTCTCAGTAGTCCTTTAATTTCTTATCTTTTATAAAGGATATTTTTATTATTTGCATAGAGCTACTCCATTTTTTGCTTCTGTTTTAAGAATTAAAGAGGGCTCAGATCAAAACATAAAGCCATTTTTAGTGATCTAGTCTAATTTGCACATTTGGAAGTTATAAAAGGGCACAGTTCTGAAGATGAAAGTGTTTACAGGTAGCAGCAGCATTAGATAAAGTACAAAAATATTCAGTTGTTTCTACCTGTTAATAAGACAATGGAGACATGGAGATAGTTCTTTCTAGCATCTGTCAGTGACAAAMACTCTGAATGCCCAATATATGACACAAATGCAAAAAATATTGCCCAGTGCCTCAAAGTACCAGACAACTCCCAGAACACAGTCAGTAACAGTTAAGTTCAGATTGGTAAAATATATGAAAATAAGACTGTCCTCCTCAAAATCTGTCATGGGACTCTTTATTGTAAATGGTACTTCTTCTTCTTCCCATTTAGCCCTTGTTTGCCACTCCTTGGATGCTGAGGCACTCATAAAAGACACCAGCTACATGTTCTTGGCTTTCTGCCCTGGAGGATATTTTTTCTTTTACGTAAAATAACATGATCCCACTTTTCTCATTTTCAAGCTTGATTCTACTTGAGTTGTTTCTGGACTGCATTTAACTGAAGAACACTGATATCATACTGTAGCGAGGTATTCTTTAGAAAAGGCATGATTAAGTAGTAATTTAATGTGCTGAAATCAAGCCAGGACCTAATTTTCACTTTTCAAATYTCCCTTGTGTCAAGAACAACAATACCAGATATTATGACTATTTTGGTGAATTTGACACTGAAAGTACAGATACTCACAGATTTTGCAAAATAGTTTAGCACTGACCAGATCACTTGAACTGCAATGCAATCATAAAAGGTGGTGAGCAATTTTTGATCCACATTGGGTCAGAAAATCTGGACAAGGTGACAGTGTTTAAAAATGGAGCAGACATGTCCAAAGAAGCTGTGGTAGTTTTGGTACAGACAAGCAAGAACTTAGGATTCAAAATGCCATTGATACATAGTGTACTACAGTGTAATAAACACCACAATGTATGAGTGTCCTCCTGTTTCTAGATGACATGGAAGCTGATGGGTGGTTCTTTCACCCATCCTAGATAGGATACTGTTTCTGTATACAGAAGCAGAAAGAGGGAGTGTCAATACTGCAATAGGTCACAAGCTTCTAAATATAGACACAGGAATTAGCCTTTAAAGTTAGAAGAAATTGTTCACATCAGTGTTAGACTCTCTTAATTGGTATGCCTGGCAAACTGGTTCATATCTTCATTTTTCAAAGGAAATACAGGTTTGAAAACAGAATATCTTTCACACAGCTTCAAAATTTAAAATGATCAGTTCTTCACCACCAAAGAACATTGCTAAAACATGCACTGGCCCACATGAGATGAATGCCTGCTACATAAAAGACAAGCTAAATTTTCTTTAGCAGAACAAAGATTATAAACCCTATTGCAAGGTAGTAGCCACATTAAAGTGGTGAAGCCTAGACTTCTGCAAATTTCTGTGTTTTTCTTCCTAATATTTCCTATGTGACACTTGAACTCACACCATATAACCTATGCTGATCCCCACCCTGAAGAAAAGATGAAAGTGCTACGTTAAGTCAGAAGTTAGTTGAACATGTTTGGTATGAAAGTTCTGTGCCCTTTCCTCAGGATTGGCATCAATTTGTCTTTTCTATCCTAATCAAAGAACAGTAATTAACTTTTCCCCTATTAATAAGGAACTTAGAGATGCATGGACAGATAGAGAAGCAGGCAGAAAGATTAACACAAGGATAAGACAGGGTGACTACATAACCTTTACTTCAAAATTGGACTGTCACAATTTAACATAAATCTAGTAAGAGAAGCAACTAGAGAGATATTCTACACACCTATCAAGATACAGTTAAGAAAGAGTGGATGTTTTTTATAGTGGTCAGAAAAAAATGCACAGTATCCATTAAGGAGAAGGAAATCCCAAACCTTGGAGACCATGAGGAGAGTGAGGGACTTGCCACTGTGGAATTTCACTGGGAAGGTTCTCAAGGTGTGTTTTTCTAAAGGCCATAGTAAACACAGATTAAGATTTTCTAGGTCTTCCTAGACTTTCACATGAATTTTCACCAACTGAGTGATCTTGAGGACATGCATTGAAGTTGTGAGATATAAATGGCATAAATCAGAGCTCTGCCTTAGTTAAACAGAGGGCAGAAAACACACAACACATATTTACACCAGTTTGACACAAAAGTACCAGTTTGAAGTATGATCTTATTGGTTTGCAACACTTATTCACATGAATCAAAACCTTATTTATATCCCCAGGAGAAGTACTGGCTGAGGATGCTGATCAGGCCTTAAATCCAATGGGCATAATCTGTGTTGGATTCTCTGGCTACAAACTTTGGACACAGACCATTCTAAAGAATAAAGTTGCCAAGTGAATTGAAAAGCCAAGAGTGCAGTGGCTGTATGGAATCTCTGAATGAAGATCCACATCAAGAGCTAAGAGCTTTCATCATACTGTCATATGAATTTAGTTCATTTATAAAGAATTATATTTGGTCTCTTTTTTTTTTTTTAATTGCAAGAGCATAGGAAGCAAAAAAAGTATGGAAAAATCCACACTGTCTATATAAAATGTAAAAAAATGAAAGAAGATGAAAGAAGACTAAGGAAGTCTTCCGTTTCTGTTAGATAATATATGGCTGTTGCCTTTTGCAGTGTAAACATCTAGATTTGAATTAAACATAGCATCCACTCATTTCTGTACACAAGGCTGAATCAGACTTATTGTCCAATTGCATGTCTCAGCTTAGATGAGACATTTGTGTTTTGTTTGCATATATGCTGGGACACAATTACAGGATATACAAAATGACAAATGAAAGACAAAGCATAAGCTGATAGAGTACCCTAATTGCCAGGATTTTCTTTTCTGTCCCAATAACATTTCATAGTTGAAGCCAAATATGCACACACAAAACATATGAATTAGGTATGCTAAAGTATTCACATTGCTCAGATTCACATTTTAGCAGCAACGAAAGATGATTCTAGATTGTACCCTGATAAGGCAATGGTAATGGTACTAGCCATCAGAAGCTGGGTTTTGGGCACAGTGAGCAGCAGTGGCTGCCTGCTCCATGAAGCTTGATCTTTATCACCATCTGCATTTGGAAAATATAAACAAGACGGTCTGCAAAATTGATTTTGTGAAGTCAGAAATCACAGTGCTCCAAGTCAGCTTATTCTGCAGGAATAGTGCTTAAGTCATGTCATCTCAATTTTCAAAGACTCTGAGAATAATTTTCTAGTCCTGAGATAGCTTAGGCCTTGCTCAAAAAGCCAAGACTAAATGAGGGTAAG
This sequence comes from Mixornis gularis, assembly GCA_003546035.1. Classification (NCBI taxonomy): domain Eukaryota; kingdom Metazoa; phylum Chordata; class Aves; order Passeriformes; family Timaliidae; genus Mixornis; species Mixornis gularis. The sequence goes on along the minus strand of QVAJ01000041.1, from coordinate 4,404,638 downwards.
TGGCAGCTCTTAATGTTTTGCCCACATTAAGAAATGAGGTTACAGTTTTTCCTAGATAACAAATGRGGTTTTAGTGATTTGCATGTCTTTGAAAGGGTAAACACAATCTGGGGGACAATCAGGTGTCTCAGGCAGGGGATAGAGACTATGTCACTGTGAGCAGGCTGAGATTTAGGGCTGAGATAACAAGCAATTAAAATTGATATTGGAGCCATGAGCTATAGAGGAGGGGGTTGTTTTTCCCAGAGCATTTATTTATTTCTGTGAACATATACGTAAGAGGATTGTTAAAAAGAGCTACTTGAAACCACAGAAATTAGACCCTGAATGAAGCAGGCTCTCATCAACTATTTTCTGAGCATTTCAGAACACCACAATTTTCTATAACACTGTGCAGTTATGTCCTCCTGATACATCTGTCTAATTCAGCAACACAGCTAGCCTTAATTAGTAAAAAAGTATTGCTGTAATATTGGGAGCTCAGTACAGTGAATTTAATTGAGCTTAACCAGATGAAGGAGGATTGGCTCAGAAAAGCCACACCATCTGAGAAGTCCATTATCCCAGCCAAAAGAAATGCTGGTTATAGTAATTCTCCTTGGGCTGTCTAACTAAGCAAGTSAGATTTAGAAAGACAGACTAAAGGGAGAAAACAAATTTCTCCAGTATACATGTCACTAGTAAAAACTTCAGATATGTCTTTCCAAAGGCCCCAACTGACTTCATAGGGAGCACAAATCAAGTTACTCCACTATGATGTTGATGAAGGAAACAATTCTTGTCTGCCTTACAATCAGAGATACAAAAAACTTAAAATAAATGTGAATTATTATGTTTGGGTAATACATAATTTTAGTTATGCACTAAAATACCCAGAATTTTCTAGATACAACTTATATTTTATATAAGAAAATACTTTAATTTTTCATTTCAGCATCTCAGGTCCTGGAGTCCTTCATTAGGCTTGAAAGAAGCSTTTGAATTCTTGCAATCTACCCTGTTGCAGTCATCAAGGTTACCCAAGCTGCAATCTTAGTTCAAGCTGAACTGCATTAGTACCCAAAGTGAGAAGCTCTCTCAAGACTTGGAAAGACAAAAGGCCCACATCTGTTACAGACTAAGGAATGGGAAAGAAACAGCATTAGCAATTCTAAATCAGTATTTTGAGGTTTAAYCCAGGGACTATCAGGTATGTACTATCTGGCTACATGTGCACCTCACTGTGCCTCAATAGCTCCCTTTCACTGTGCCTCTGCTTTTGACCAGATTAGAAATAAAAATATTTTGCTGGGTGACAAGGGCTATTTTTGGTCTCAGTGACAATGACCTGAACCATGACCCATCAAATCCAAAGCTTCATTCAGAATTGCTGGATGAGCTGGACTCAGAATTGGGTGACTATCTCAAAAATACCCATGAATATAACTATTTTTTCCCATCCTATATAATGTGCTATAGGAACACTACTAGGCTTCTTCCWTCTAACAAAAAAGTCTCCTAACACCTTTGGAAGAGTTTGAGGACCACCAGGACCTCTTATGTCAGTCCCAGTTACTTTGCTCAGAAGCTTATACCTTTTCCAAAGACACTGGACTCACACATCTGACTTGTGTAATCTGCCTGAGGAAATCACATAGGTAGTGATGTAGTGAACCATCACAGTAGGATGTCAGCATGATGTGTTATATAAAAAAATCACAGAGAAGTCTAGAAAACATTTGGATCATATTGCCCTAGTCATCCACCAAGTTTCAATGGTTTAATCCTGTCATAATATAGATGACTATTTAGATTACAGGAGAATCAGGTGGGTGATTGAGCAACTGGCCTCTATTAAATATGGCAGAATTACTCAGTCCTGAAGGGAAACAGAGCATGGTCTTGCCAGAGTGTTTCACTGCTGCAGGTTGTTTTCCTTCTAAAATCAGAAGGTAGTCTTCCTGGGGACAACTGAGGCAATGGCAAGGGAAAAGAAGCTACAGCAGTGTGGGGCTTTGCTGTGTGTGTTGAAGGAGAGGCTGGATTAAGTCAGAGGAGATAGAACTTTGAATGAGAAAAATGCTGGGCTCAACCAGAGGAGTCCAGGCCAACTCAGCAGCGCCACTGTTGGACTGTTCATACAAAATCATCATTTAGTTGCATCAAGGCTGGAAAACAAACAGGCATCAGAGACTACAGARTAGTTCTGTTTTCTTCTCAGGTCCAAGAAAGTGACTGGGTTTGCATACATGACTGGAAGCAACCAAGTTAGTGCCACTTAATGAGTTGCTGTTAGTGAGTTTTGATTGCATTAGCTGACACACATAAACTCTTACCTTGTTGCAAATGAAAATGTGTTGCCTGGAACTACTTTATTCATCAGGTATTTGGTTTCTTACTTGTTCCTGTCCCATCTGCTTAAGTGTTTAAAACTGATATGGATGTGTTACTTCTGAAGAGTAAGACTACATGGGTTTCCATGTGAGCCTCGTCCTGATGCAGGCTGAGGGTTTCCCTCTTTAAAAGAAATAACAGAGCTGCTGAGAAAAAGGTGCTCATGCAATGCAACCCAGGCTGAGAAAGATTCCTATCAGCCAGCCACAGATAGTTTCAAGGTATATAAAAAAATGGTCCCTTAACTAAATTCAAAAGTTCCTGAATGTATGTAAGAAGAAACAAGCTGACCTCAAGAAGAACCCCTCAGATTTTCAGACTGTACACTTTCAGGGATTGAACTCTACAACTAACTGAGTATTAGCACCATTAAAAAGAATTCAGAACATTCAGTTTGTGCCCTGAAGGGTGGAATGACACCTAATGTTCTGGGTTTTGAAAAAAATTTAACCTGAGTATGTAGGTGATCACTGAGCCAGAGAAACAGTCCAAAAGGGATCCCCTAAAACATTTAAGAGCCTTTTTACCGAGTTGCCTTTCTTCACACTGCTCCCATCCTTCAATATTGCAGGCACACAAAAGGCACACATCCACCCTCCCCTCCCCTGCAGGTCTTTGTTGCAAGCTCAGGGAGTAGTGGTGTTGTGATACTCCTGAAGTCCCAGCAAAGAATTGTTTTTGGTACTATGTTTTAAGAACATGTCACCTGTGACKGAAAAGATGTAGGAATTGCCTGTTTTGGTTGTAACTTCAGTAGYATCTTGTTATTTTCCTTCAAACATCCACTATTTCTGGAGGAGTGAAGAAAAAAAATGCCTAAAACATTAGAAGTGTTTAAAGGGGAAGTGATGTGTTTAATAACTGAGAGCTATGTTTGAAAAACTATAAAGTTTTAGCAATCTCACACAAAATCAATCATGCTTCTGTATTGATTGAAAGTAAATAAAATATATTTGCATTTCATCAACAAAAAATCTCCCCTGAATAAAAAGCAGATAAACTCTTCTCAATGCAAAAATGCTTTCTTTTTGTTTTCCAACATGACCGATGTCCTGATCAATAAACAAAGCTAACACAAATTTATTATTCAACTTTAAGCTAGTTACATTCTAAGTTGAGTTCTTTGCTTTGAATTCCACCTGTAAAATGTGTCAAACAACCAGAAAGGACAGAGTTATCTTTTTTTTTCAAATTTGTTTTTATTTATARCTCAAAAAAATATTGTAAGTGACTTGAAAATTACTTAGATTAATTTAAGCTGCAACCTGGAACTTCATTTAAGGATCTTAAAAGCAAAAAAGCAAAACACAATGAAGCAAAATATTTGTCTGTTTTTCCTAAAGTGATGTAGGTACATTTCTTTCCATGAACAAATAAATGTCTCAAGCAATTTAATTTTTTTTAAATTAAAGATTGTTTCTAAACAGAGTCACACAGAGAAAATGCTTCTTAAAAGATCTTTTTAGACTAGGCTGGACTATGAAGTTTAACTGTCTATTTTCAGCCAGTAATATCCATTATATAGTAGTATCAGAGATTCCTAGAAAAGAATATGATACATTGAAAGGAATTTCAGCTGAAATTTTTCTGGAGAAAAGACAATTATTTTTAATTTGTTAAACTGAAGTGCAGTTACTCCTCTCAGTAAGCACATCTTGTCTGCTCTCCTAGAATCCTGGCTGGCATCTTTCATGAAAAAGGTGGGATTTTTTCCTCCGTAACTTAAAATTCATACCCATAATATTTTATTAATAAAACCAGGCCTTACTGGCTCAGAAACAAAAGAATAAGCTTGGCTCATAAGAAAATAAATCCTCTGTAACTGAAGTTATAGGGAAAATGTCCCAGACTAAACTTCATCCTCTTGATAYATCTTCCATCACAGACAGTAGCAGAGGGATGCTGCTGTCTTCAGAAGTTACTGACGGAGTAGCAGTATGTTGTCCAGCTCAGGAAATGGGTGTRTGGTGGCCATTTAGCAGATCACCAGACCAGTGACCCTGCAGTTCCCCACAGCCAGTGCTCCTTGGCTGAGTTCTGCTCCTTTAACRCATGCAAGCAAGTTTTAATAGAAATCAACAAAATTTCATATAATTATACTAGTTGGAGCTTATAAGCTCAGKGATAAGCTGATGAAGAAAACGATGCTGAGATTCTCTAAAGAGGGCTGTAAAACTCCCCCAGCAGCTGCTTTTTTTATGGGTGAAGTTCAGTTGGCCAAGTCCTGGGAAGATCAGGATGATCTGAGCTGTGTTCTGAGAGCTTGTGGATTAAATGAGGGGTCAGAAGATGTCTTCTTACACTCAGAAGACACAGTGAAGCTTGGACAGACTTGTCTGCTGAGAAAGTCTTGGCCCTCTGGTCTGCACTGCTATCCTCTGGTCTGCTTTTTCAGAATTGCAGAGGGGTTATACAAGTTTTCACCCTTCAGAGTAGTGTAAAACGGGCTGTGATGCAGCTGTGGACAGTTTATTGGCTTTTTTTTTTCTTTCTTTTCTAGGAACCTATTTTTTAACCTGATTAGAGACCTGTATTTGGCTAAAMCAGAAATTCTCTACTAATTTGATCTTCTGCTCCATTAGCCAGGGCAGTGATCCCTTAACAAGAAGGGCATAAAAAATATTATCACATCTACCTCTTCCTGTGTTTGTAAGTTCTGGGCAGCCACAGCAGTTCAAACAAGTGAGCATTTAGCAATCAGGTCACCTCAGCAAGACATCTACACAGCTCTCTGCTTCACTAATGTCTTCAAATATAGATAGGTCTGACAATTTTTCAGATAATGATTTTGCACATCTTTCATCTAGATACTATTCTTTCTCCTCTGTGTTGCTGTTGGGATTTTTTTTTTTTTTTTGGTTAGTTTTCCATTCTTTATTCTCCTTCCCTTTAAACTTGTTTTCCTGTCTTTCATGACAGATCTTGAACTATAATTCTTCATATTGTCTCACTACACTTCACTGCCTCACTCAGTTATTTCTTTTTCTCTTGCACATCCTTATCTCTGCTGGAAATCCCACAGAGAAGCTTCACAGCACACCTATGCTCATCTGCCTTGGACCTTCCATCTTTCTGTCTAAACTATTCACCTCTCCAGTTCACAAACCTTAGCAACTTTTCCTAATCTCTGTACATAATCTCCATGTCTTGCTTTTATTATTTTCAAAGGCCATGTTATTTCTTCCAAAGGATAACTGATGTAACGTTACTGACCCCCCACTCCATTTTCTGTGCTTTTCCTTTCTTACACTCAGCTGCTTTTTCTGCTTGACTGCACCTCTAATTGTCCCACTAACCTTCTCTCATCGAAGCAGCCTTGCACTTATCCTATCTTTTTATTCTTTTCCATAACTAATTCATCAAAATATACATTGGATTCTCTGATTTTAAAATACTTTCYACCTGTCCCTTCTCTGCCCTTGTTTCTCTACTTTCCATCTCAACTGCCTGAATGAAACTCCCTTTGCCTTCTCTGTGAGTTTTATTACTTTGAGCATAGTGACTCGCATTTTGTCTTCTCCTGGGGATAATATTAGTCTCTTCTCCTGGAGACTATATTAGTCTYTTGGTTATCATCTTATACTTTGGCTTTATAGGTTGTTTGTGGCAGAGCCCATCTTTTTATTTTGGGTTTGCAAACAACTGCACACAACTTGTTCCCTTCCTTGTCTGGAGCTGCATACATAATAAATAATGACATGATGAATTCAGTATTTTAGCACTGCCATCCACTGGCCGTCCTAACATGAAATKCCACAGTTGACTAAAATGTAGAAGTATTGCTTTTGTTGCTACTGACTGGAATCTACTATTGTAAATTCAGTATTTCAGAGTAATGGAAATGCCAGAATTCTTTATATTCTATCCTTTTCAAATACAAGACTTTGCTTTGTCTTTTTCTTTACAAAGTGAAATATAGAGGCTGATTGAAGAATCAGGGGATCTAGACTAAACTGCTATGCACAATTAATCAACATACATTACCTGAATGATGTGTATATTTTGTAATAATATACAAAAAAACAAACAATACTTAAGCATGTACATAGATGCAAAAGGGAATTAGGATAATTTGAGATAACCTAAAATTTGTGTACTTCTCTTGTCAACCCTTTCATCTTCCTCCTCATTTAGCAAGGTCCTGAATCAGAATTGTTTCTTTATTTCAATAATATTGAGTGGGTTTCCTTTCCATAAGCACATTCAGTTTTTGTATGGTTGAATACATACATAAGGACTTCTGTGACTTTTATTTTTTAATCCTTGCTATTTTATCTATTTAAACTTTCCCCTCTTATATTCCCTTTCTTTTTTTCACTTAATTTCTGTGATACAGACAAGCTTATTATAATTAGGCTTATTGATAAATGATCAATTTTCCATGGTGAGAACAACTTGCCTTTTACATTTCCTAATGTGCTCCCCTCCTAAACAGTGGCAGGAATATTTACCTTCTTAGTACAAAAGTCCATCTGTGACAAGGACTGTGAAAATCTATCAAGATGTGAGGTCAAATAAATTTTATATGTAAATGTGTTTCCAGAAAAATTTGAAAGGAAGAATAGAGAGGGGAAAAAAGGCGAAAAATATGTGCTTTTTCAGTAATTATATTGTTTATCCAATTTAGTGCCATGTGCTGAAATATGACCCAAAATTCTAGGAAATGAAGTGGCTTATGAGTTCAAGGATGGAGCACTAATTGAATTTTTCATTGAAATGACTCATCTAAGCAATGCAGTCAGCTGGATTGTCCTCCTGAATGTAAAAATCTTTACAAATGTTATCCTGGTACACGTACCATACTAAAAGCTTGAATCTTCTCCCTCTAGAAAACAGGATATCTGTCAGATTTGCTGGGAGTGGGATACTATTCCCAAGAAAAATACATTTTTTTAATAACAAAGCAAGATTAACTGCTCTTTTTCTAACCCATTTTGTCTCAACAAAAACTTGTCACGCGGCACAAAGCTTACTGAGTATCTCAATCTACAGATCTTAACTGAGTCATAGACCTTACACTAACCCTCTCTAAAGGCAGGAATTTTTCTTACCTTGAAACTCTACATAGAATAAGAGCTATACTTAAACAAAATAACAGTTATAAAAATTATATAAGCTGAAAAAAGTATGAGTGCTCATTTATGGCTTCAAGTTAGATATCAGGTCTAATTTCACTCATTATTATGAAGACCTCTATCTTTTTTGTTCCTTCTCTTATCTTTTAAAGGTAATATGTATTGGTCTGTGCCTCACTAAAAAACACCATTCACTGTGGTATTTTGACAACTTTGATCCTTTTTTTTAGATATATATTTGAATCATAAACACCAATTTGGCCATGAAATTTGGCAAAAAATAAAAGAAAAAAAAAAAAAAACAAAAAAAAACCAAACAACCAAAAAAGGAGAGATATTAATTTCTCTTACTTAAAAGTGAATAGAAGATGGAATATTTAAATATTTTTGGCATCTTACAAATAAACAGATTTGCATCTGACTTCCACTACACATAGAACGTGGGGTCCACACATACTTGAAACGCATGACTCACTGGCAGAAAATACACACTTCACATAATAGTGAGAAAGGACAGAATAAGCTTAAAGAGGTCTTTTATTAGAATTTTTTCTTTTAGTTAAGAGGGTATTTAAAATAATTTTTTCTCTCTCAAATATATTATTTTCTGCCTGCTGGTAAATCTTTTCTCTGAAAACCTAAAAGACTCAGTGGAAAAYAAATTGAATCTATTTCTTAAAATCATGAAGAAGCATAAATTACATTTGTATTATTTCTTTAAAATAACTTAAGAGCCAAAAAATAGTTCTCCTTAGTGTTTTGGTACACCAGTATTGACTATCATTATTATTCTGTCAAAGCTATTAGAGTGCATAAACATGTCAAGCACTCCCTCATGATATCCTTCAAAAAGCTGCAGGAACAAGTATAATCTTCATTAAAGAAATAAACAAACAATTTTCCATTACTGCAGTAGCATAAGTGATTACAGTCTGATTTAAAAAAGAAAAATAAATTAAATTCTTGTGGCTGCAAAAATATTGATATTGGACAAATTATAGCTTAGAAGTATTTTATAAGGTACTTACATATCACTGGCAATGGAGGAATTCCTGGACATGGACTTTGGAGACAGATCATAATCACTGTCTGACCGGTAAAGGAAAGACTCCCTACGTTGACTGTGGACAAAATTTGCCTGGAGGATTAGCCCTGACCCAGGGCTTGTCATGGGGTCCAAGGGACTTCGTCCTGATGATGTACCATTGTCTACATCGAAACTGCAAAAAGAAGAGAACATTTTTAATGTTATTGACCCGAGAATTCTAAAATTTATTCTGACAAATTATCAAATTATCATAGCTAATTGCTTCTTGATAATAATGGTGAAAATAGACCTGGTCACGTCCACTGCTACACAACAACACAAGTCACACAAGAGAGATGCTTCAAAATTAGTGATAAACAACAACAAAAAAAACCCCCAAGTCTGAAGGAAAAGAAAATTGGCAGAGAAAAACCCCATGCTATTAGAAATAAAGGAAGCTTTATGCTTCTCTGCATGTAGAGTATCCATGAGCTTTATGCCAGAGGAAACATGATATTTCATTTTTTAAMTTCTTCATGGGCCATCTCTCCCGAGCTGGACACCAATTGTCCTGTCTCCCACTGCTAAAGACAGCTGAAGGCTTTTTTCTTATTGAGTACCCAATCCTAATACTTTGGTACTAGAAAAATATTTCAAGTTCATACTTTATCTTGTCCCAGTAAACAAAGTGCTGGGGTGGTATTAAGCCATGTGTGTGCTTGAGCACATCTGCCTGCATTAGACTTACTGTTTTACAAACAGATGGAAACAGTAAGGCCAAGCAGCAGAACTTCTGTACCCTTTTGTGTCTTTGAACCAAAGATTCAGCACTTTTGGATGTTGTGTTTGGTGTGAAGGGTGGTAAAGAGGCTTATCATTCCTAGAGAACACTTTTGTCATGAGAGCCTGAAGGACGAGTGAACAGAAAGAAAGAGAAGGAGAGAGTAGATGCTGTTTTACATAGACAGTAATGTTTCCACAAAGGGCTTTGAAAATCAGTGCAAAGACCTTGAATTGGAGTCTGCAAACAACTAAACACTAGTACAGGGTGAGTGGAGCTGAGAGGATGAGTTCATGGCAACCTGTGTTGCTTGACAGCCCAACAGCTGCATTTGGTACTGTGTGGAGGCTTTTTGCAGCACATGGCTTCGTGTTTGGGTACCTTGTAGTATGCAATCTGAGAGGTTACAAATGTGTGGATTAGCAAGACTAGGTCTCTAAGCCCATCTGCCATACTAATGGGGACAAAAATAACACTGCTAAAGCATTTAAAAATGAGGGATGAACAGAGGATCTTCCACACAATTTTTTAAACATAGATAAGCACTAGCACCATACTATGTACTTTTGCTGAACACATGTAAAGTACTCATTTTTAAAATGGTGCTCATGTGAAGGACACACACAGGTTTCCAGTTACAGCTAATGACTGCAGAAAAGATGTAGTGCAAGTCAGCTGTTGATTAGACTTTTCCCTAGCACAAGTGTCACAGTTGGTACATGCTACTCTGCACCAGCTTGGTTTATCTCCTGTTGATCTGAGGTTGACACTTCAATTCTTTGCTAAAGTGATGGCATTTCAGTGGCCTTTTTCTTCCTTTGTTAAATTAACTAAACAAAGAAACATATATTGCTTATTTTGACATAGATGCACACTGCCTGGCAGAAGACAGATTTTTGCTTTGTGATTTATTTCATTGTTTATTTTTTCCTTTGCACATATTTCTGAATTCAGACTACTACTGCTACATTCAGACTATAGTATTGTGTTTGCATTCACCACTTACAGTTTGAAAATGTTTCTACTTACAGTAGAACAGCAAATGTAGTTGGCTAGTTTGTTTCTCTTTAAAAAACATTCAGAAAATATTTTAAAACTTCAAGAGAGCACAGTAATTTAATTCTCTTTTCACTCTAGTTTTCAGAACGATTACCTTTCAGTAAATCCAAACACATACACTTCTTCCCAGGACTGATTTAATTTGATTAAGCCTGTATACTTTCCTCTGTGTTTTTAAATGTCTTACTGCTTTATCATCCTCGAACTGAGAAAGCTTAAACCATGAGACATCAAACGAGACCTTTGCCACCAGTCTTCTAGGTGATCTTGGACTGTGCAGAGCTCCTCTTCACCTTTCATTTTCCCTCTTTGTTGCATCTTTGTAATTACTGTGAGAACTGCTCACAAAGAGTATTTGAGAATCTATTGGAAAGGTCAAGATACTCTGAAAGCTACAGTAAAATGTCCTTTGCAGCTTGTAGTGTCATTTTTTCATAACCACATCACCATTTTTACCAGCATGACTACTGTTTCTTGTTATCAATCAATATCTTTTTAGCTTGAATTCCTAAATATTGCAGGAGAACAAAATAATCACAATGCTAATTAAGGGTTTAGCTCATCATGTCCAAATTTCCTAACATTTATACTTCATTGCCTGAATAACTTTTTTCCCCTTTAAACAGCTTCAAGAAAACAAAGACTCCTAATCAATACTTGGTCTGTATATTTTGCTTTTCTATTGAGAGCAGCAGGGCAGATAATTGCTGCAATTTTTGGTAAAACAGAAGACTGATCTCAGTAAGACTAACTTCTGCAATGGCAGTATATTTTCAAATATATATAAGCTTGCCTGGGAACTTTAAAACAAAAGTTAGAAGATGGATACAAATAAATGAAAGTTAATGTAGGTCCCTCTCACAGRATGAAAATTTTGAATGAAGAGTTAATACTAAATAGATTTCTTTACAGTGGACTTAAATATTCAACTGTGTCAAAAGTATTTAGTTGGATTAAAGGAATATGATCTTATTTGCAATTTTGTTTTATTTTCTTCATCCCCTTTTTATGGACATCATATGAATATTATATTACCAGTCTTATTTCTTCCAGAAACTAAGGCAGACTTCTACAAATGATTTCACTGTCAGATTGTAACACAGTGAAATTTTAAAATTTAGAAGTCTGTTAGGTAGAACTGCAGTTTCACCAGCTGGGAGAAGTTTGCATCAGCAGGTAACCACAATCTTGTGCAAGACATTGCTGCTGCCACAGAAATCCTATCCTGTTGTACTGCACGGTGACCACTAGATGGGTGTAAAAAGTAAAAAACAGGATCCAAACATATCAGCTGGATTTGCCTCGTGCTGTTCCAAGAAAAAGTATTTTCTGAAATACGCATCAAGAAAAAAATTGTTCAGTTCTACAGTCAAAGGGGAGTGTGAATACAGAACTGTTTTTTTAGAAACCTATGTTTATATTAAAAAGTTTCTGAAATGTTACAGTAAAGTGTCTTATTTAGATCTTTCTGAGACAGTTGCCAACAATTTCATATACAAAAGCTTGTAGAAGTCTAAATCAAAAAAAGAGTTATTACAATGAAAATCACATAAATTGTTGCTTTATCTGAATCACAAGTCATCTTTTTAAGAATCTGTACTTCTGACTATGCTGTATCAAAAGCAGAGAGAATCAGAATGGAGAATTGAACATTTTTACACCAGTTCTTTGCTCTTTGTTGTTGGATACACTGAAAAAGATCAAAAGTTTAAGACACAAAATAGGATAGGCTCTTTAGCCTGCCTGAACAGAAATTGCAAAAAGTCAGCTGTGCTTGCTTCATATTTATCTTTTCACTCCCAACAAATTTTAAGCCACAGCAGGAATACGCTGTGAATTAGAAAGAACAGAGAAACATAACAAGAGGACAGGAACTCTTGCTTTCATTTCACAGGCAGTAAGTGGCAATTTAAAGACAGCATTTTACACCATGGCTCTGCAGCCAGCCCTGGGCACTTTGCATAATCCATGCAAACTGAAACTGTCTTTGGTGACAGGAGCGTTTGGCACTGACATCACAGAATTTCATATGTTCGAAGAGCTTTGCTGCAACTCTGGAGATGTCAAAGCCCTGAAAAGTCAATGTTAATTCAGCAATTTTGTGTCTGTATTTTGACAAAATGCTTTAAGGCATTAGTGGATAGTGTTTATCTTTGGAGCCTGCCTTATTCAGTGTCCAATGCTGACAAACTTGACATGAGATGAAACTCAAGAGTTTTCTTCCTTGTTTGGCTATTCATATTTTTGCAGTTCTTGCCCACTTTCTGTCATCCAGGCTCTGTACTAAGATGGGGACAAAACTGAGTGATTTGTAAACATTCATGGCTGATCTTTCCCTGTGCTCCTAATACAACAAGTACAAATAACATCACAAAGCAAACTTCAGGAAGATTGTTAGAGAAATGTTTCAGACAGTACTAGGACTCTGTGGCAAGAACATGAGAGGTTCTGGATCCTGAATCTTAGGATTGCTTCTTCATTGTTAATGATTGCACAGYTTCTTTGCATATTAAAAGAAATTGTAGATTTCCTTTTGCATTCTTAAAAAAATGGTTTCTTACTCTCTGCAAGACTGCTAAAATAAAAAAAAATGTGGAGGTCTGTATATAAAATATAGACTTTAGTTACATAASGAATAATGGCATCATAATCACTATACCCTAGAGTGTGTTATTAAGGCTGCATAGAAAATCTTAGTGTTGATTTGTTTTCCTTAGTACTGAGAATATAGCACAAATCCTGCAGCATTTTGGGGGGTTTATTTTCTTTAGGTTTTGTGTGGGTTTTAATTTTAGAGAAATATGCAATATTAGGAGGGAGAAAGAATAAATTTCACTCTAAAATGAAGAACTTGCTAGATATTTTAAGAATGCAAATTGTGCTCCTGTTATTCCCCTTTAAGTGTCTTCCCACTTTCTTATCTTGGAAACTACAGGGAGGGAGAGCCAAATTAATTGAACCTCTTGGGGACATCTTATCTTTTAAGGCCATCTTTAGCATTACAGAGGGACAGGCAAGTTCTAGAGGAACAATTTTTTTCCTCCATCAAAGGAGTCCATTGTCCTGGAGTCAAGCAATCTCTCCAACCATCTGTGCTATGACCTATATACACATCTCAATGTCCTCACTTCCAAGAAGCCATGTCCTGTTTTTTCACCTGGTAGGACATTCCCAATATCACACAAAATAGGTGCATTTGGTATAGCAGCTGTAATTCACTGAAATTATCACAGAAGACCTGCCCTGCAGCAACTCCCTTTGAGCAGGATCTAATTTAGAGTAAAAGCAAGGTAATGAAACTATAAGGTTCCAAGGAAAGAGTAAACTGTTTATTGTTTGTGCCCTAGGACAGGAGCCCATCTCTGGGGAAGGAAGCTTTAGMAACTGGAGAAAGGGAAGGATTGGATGCTGCCTTCAAAAGCAGAATCTGAATTTATTGCTTGGATTGCTTCAGATTTAAATAAACAGGRGGTCACCACAGGTGATGGCATGCACCAGGAATATGGAGGGTTATAAAGAAAGGCCACAGTGTGCCTGTATCTAATATTGTTTGGTAGGTCTTTGTGATTTCATTTGGGCCTTTTTATTGCTTATTAATAAACTAAGCATTAAATTGTGACAACAGCTGATTTGAGTGTCCCTTTTTTTAGTCAGGCATAGTTATCCCTAACTAAGAGATGAAACTATAGAAATTTCTTTGTCATGGTGAAATAAGTTGTCACTAGTCTGCTTCTGCCACAGGTTCCCAGAAGATTTTAGATGTTGAATAGGCTAACCGGCAGCATCAGGAAAAAAAAAACAAGTAAAACGAAATCTGTGGATTTATATAATTGAATAGCAGGCTAATTCTTTGTTTGAGACCTTCCAAAACTTTTCCTTACTGACAGTGTCTACCCAGTGATGTAGAAGAGTTCACATCTGGTTTTCTCCTTTCCTTCTGTCTTTTCCCTCTAAGTAGTTAAAAAAAAAAGGGGGGGCAAATCAAAACAACAAACAAAAATAAAAAACTCCACCTCAGAAAAATGCAGGAAGAAAAGAAATATTTGCATTGATATTTTAGAAGGCGTACAATACCTACTCTCTCCATTTGAAGAAAAAAATGTTTATATGTGAAATGATATTTTTATTTTCTTTGTAGCAAAGTTAAGAAAAATCTTTGCCTTCCATTACTTAAAATATTTCCAGTCAATTGTAGCCAAATGTTATGAAAAGGAACATATGATCTAAACCTGAATTTTCATGTACCATGGTAGAATTCAAGCCAGCTATCTGGTTTTGGCTTTGAGTTTTCAGTTCAGCAATTTAGAAAGCAAGCCCTATGTTTAACTCCATATTTAGAAGTGGTGTGGATAGATTTTCCAGTATTGAAATTCCAAGCAAAAGAATAAAATGTGACATTTCATGATTTTTTTTAGAAGTAGAACTTGGCTTTTGCTCTTGGCATAACTGTTGTTAGAAACATTTGAGTGTAGAAGGCTTAATATTAGGTCTAGAATTACTAGACTTAGTATTAAAAGCCCAGGAAACAGACAAATAGAAGATGTGTAGGGCAAAAAACAACAACGAAGCAGGCTGGTTTGTAAGAACAGGTCAACTCAAACATGTTAATCAGGGAACTCCAACTATCTATTTATCTTCTGTGTCATGTTTTTCTAGCAAGCACCTCAGGAAATACAATCTCTCAAAACAGACTGCTTCATGTTTTGTTATGAAGTTTCCAAGCAAGGAGTTTCCTGTGATGACTCTTCATTTTCTTTGGTACTTTAGCTTTGAACAGTTTCCTGGTACTCAGCTGAGGATGTGCTTTCCACAATGTCACCTCATTATTCTAAATTATACCTCAGGGGTCTACCCGTTTGGCATGAATGGCAAACGGATAAGGCATCTATTAAATCAAATTGCCTTTGTGCTCAGCCATACTGGGATTTCCTTTGTTACTCCCTTTTTTTTTTTTTTTTTTTTTTNTTTTTTCCCCTCAGAGAGAATATCATCCCTCACCTGACAAGTTTCAATCTCTAAACTTGGTCTTTGGAGTGAACTTCTACCTACTAACGTGATGTCCAAATAGAATGCCAGATTCCACATCCTATCACATGGATTTGATGTTTTAACATTTCTTTGAAGCTGAAATAGTTGTCTTATTTTAGTATAACACAATTCAAACAAGAACCACAACAGAAATGGAATGAAAAATAATTTTCAAGAAATGCTGTAATCTGTTCATGCTTTTACTAGATTTAAGTTACTTTGCATTGTTCTTCTGATCTAATAGACCTAATGAGACTAATATTCCCTCTTTTAGATAACAAAAAATGCCACCAAGACTTTGATGTAACTCTTTCCCAATGCTTCTGCTAAGATTTGTGGCAGCTTGAGCTCTGAATGAGAAAATCTGCAGAAAATGATGAAGAATTAGAAGTATTTTGGGCAATCTGAGAAAAAGAATGTGGAAAAACAGAACCACTTGATCCAGACATGAGAAAGACTAGGCACCCGGGGTGTTCAAAGTACCCCACAAGCCTGCTGGTCTTTGCCACCCCCATATGCCATTGCTGCAGGTAAATTGCATTTCTAGGAGCGCAGTCTCAGCCGGACTGATGGTTCTCCATTCTATTACTGTCATTATTTGATTGCAGTCTATCTGTCACCACTCACTTAAATCATACTGTAATCCTGTGGGTTTAATATTCTATGATCACCAGGGATGGAGCAGCTACCACTCCCCCGGGCAACCTGTTCCAGTGCCTCACCACCCTCACAGGAAAGATTTTTTCCCTAATATCTAATCCAAACCTACTTTCTTTCACATTGAAGTCATTCTCCTGTGTCCTATCACTACATACTCTTGTGAATGGTCTCTCTCCATCCTTCCTGTGTACTTGAAGATTACAATTAGGTCACCCCAAAGCCCTTTTTTTTCCAGGCTGTACAAACCTAATTCTCTTAGTACTTCCTAATAGGAGAGGTGCTCTATCCCTCTGATCACCTTTGTGGCCTCTTCTGGACTTGCTTGAGCAGTTCCAYTGCAGAGTCCCTTCAGCCAAGACACACAGCTACATCCCATGTCCTTCCTGACCCCAGAGCTGATGCAGCACTGCAGGTGGGGTCTCAGCAGAGCAGAGCAGAGGGGCAGAATCCCCTCCCTGGCCCTGCTGCCCACACTGCTCTGGATGCAGCCCAGGACACGTTTGGCTCTCTGGGCTGTCAGTGCCCATGGCTGGGTCATGTCCAGCCTCACAAGTCCTTCTTCCTGGAGCTCTTCTTGATCTGTTCATGCTCCCAGGTGCTGCCCTGATCCAAGTCCAACACCTTGATCTTGCTAAATTTCATAAGATTCCCCTGCACCCACTTCTTGAGCCTGTTTAGATTTCCCTGGATGGCATAAATATTGAGCTACCTTCAAATCTTGTTTAAAACATCACTTTACCTAATTTCTTTAAGAATTTCAAGAAGCGTTTTCTTTCCAGGATGAGTTTTGATCCAATTATTCCAACATCTTTTACTGCACCACTACTTTCCGAGCAGTATTTGGATGCTGGGATACTAAAGTAACTTGCACTAAGTGTGACCATATGCCCTGAATTTACTGTAATACACAGTGCCATTAATTTTCTCTTATTTTAAATGTAGTAGATTAAAATTTCAAYGCATATAAAATGTTCATTTATCAATTCATAAAAATAGGCAAACCATCCACCAAGCATATTTTCTAATCCTAGTTAAAATTCAGTTTTCCTAAGATATTAGCGGAACATGGTTGAGAACCAATCTTGTGCCAGAGAAGGAAAATTCAATACACTGAAAGATCCCAGCCTCCTCTTTCTGTGAATCCAGTTGGATGCCATTATCAAAAGCAATTATTATAAAAAATTGCTTATATGTTCTTTATGAATTAATGGTATGATAAAGCAAGCATGTAGGAAAAGAGGCAGTTTCTCAGACCTTTAGTATTTAAATCAACATCCTACAGTACTGATGAAAACACAGGGTCCATAAAATAGGTAAAAAAATTCCAAGGGATAACACTAATATGCATTACAAAGCTTCTTCCTGAAAGAAAAAAAAAACATGTCTTTCTGAAGCATCATCATATACAGCCCCAGCGGTGATAAATTCCAGGTCACAGAAGGTGTGGTTACACTTACCCTGTGAGTAGTGGCAAAGATCTTTTGCAAAGAGTGCCTGTGACAGAAAGTGGCAGGACTAAGCATTCATGGCTACTCCATTCTACTCTCCCATGCCAGAAAATGCAACATAAAATGACAGTCATAGACTGGTTTGGTTTGGAAGGGACCAAAAAATTATCTAATTTCAACCCACCTGCAACAAGAAAGAAAGAATACACCTTCCACCAGATCAGGTTCCTTAAATGTCCATCCAACCTGTCCTTGACCACTTCCCGGGATGGAGCACTCAAAACATTCCTGGGCAACTTGTTCCAGAGGCTCACCATCCTCACAACGAGGAATTTCTTTCTAACATTTAATCTAAACTTATCCTTCTTTATCTTAAAGCCATTACCTTGTCTCTTGTTAATACATTCTCCAAAAAATGTCCCTCTTCAGTGTTCTTGTAGGCCCCCTTCAGGTACTGGAAGGTGTTCTAACGTCTCCTTGGTGTTCTAACTCTCCCTTCTCTTCTGCAGGCTGAACAAGCTCAGCTCTCTCAGCCTGTCCTCCCAGAAGAGGTGCTCCAGCCTTCTGATCAGCCTTGTGGCCTCCTCTGGACTCATTCAAACAGGCCCAGGTTTGGAAAGAGATCCAGTGAGCCAGGAGGTGTCACCATTATGACAAGAGGRTCTGCCATCCTCAGCATCACTTAGCTCACAGTTACTAAGTCTTTGCACAACTGACCTTAAGTAACCTTTTCTTCAAGAATTGTGCGTTGAAGAAAATGCATGAGGGCTGTGGACAGAAAGATGCAAAGAGAAGAAGCTGCGAACCCCAAACTACAGGGACCTTGCACATAGAAGAGGATTTTGTTCCACCAGTCCACATGGTGCACACATAAGTATCAATACGAAATCAAGGCCAGCGTCAGAGGATGGTGGACAGGAGACAGCTGGATAAGAAATTGGAGTTTTTTCTTTAGGTATTGTTCTAGGTTGTCCATGACAATGAAAGCTCTAAGTAAAGGACACATAATTATATTTGACAGGAAACTTTTTTTTTTCCCCCTCACACCAGTGTAGCATTCCTCTCATTGCAATAAGCAATTGCTGGCAATAAATCACACACAAATTCTACTTCCAAAAGAATTTGTGTTGGGATATGTTAACAGCAGTTATCACTGAAAGCAAGCTATATATTTTATGAAGGGTGAAAACTCACATTATTAAGACATTCAGAGTTCTTAAATTTTTCTACTCTGGCTTAGCAAAATTGTTTCATCCTTTACATTTCAATACATTTCAGTTCTTTAAATTCTAGGTATTAGATTTGTTTGTTTGGTTTGGTTTTTTTTTAGTTTCTATTTTTTTGATATTGAATTAGTTTTATTTTATACTGTACTTTTGTATTTAGTTTACCAAATGTGCAAGATTTTTTGTTGCTTCCTCTTGCCTAGACTTCTGCTAGATGTCTCAAGGTGTATGTAGTGATTTGAGCTCTGGAAGTTCTTTGCCACATCCAAGCAACAGCCTTTAAAGAGAAACAAGTTCAGGAGCTAAGCTTGGAAGATTGCTAAGATGAATTATCTTGTGTTTATGCACTCACACTTGTGCTAGACCCTGAGCCCATTCACTTAGTACATGTAATGTCAAAGATAATTCATGTCACCAAAGCAAGCCCATTCACTTAGTACATGTAATGTCAAAGATAATTCATGTCACCAAAGCAAATTATAGTCTACAACAATGAAGCATTTGGGTGTTGTTTTTCCTGATTTTTAGGACATTATCTTAATGTCAAATATATTGTTACAATGCCTAATAGCAGTACTTAGGAGGGCTGCCTGATATTCCACATCATAGGACTGAGTTTTCTCATTGCTAAATTACTAAATTCTGCGCTGCAATTTTCTTTCAAAGTTTTTAAGGGGGAAAGAGGGTCAACTGTTGACAGAAAGTGGCAGAGAAAATATCTTTTCATATTTAAGACATTCTGGAAACTGTTTTGTGAGATAATGTGGTGACTCATATTTTGCTGCATGAAGTATGGGTTTAGCCAAGTGTCTGCAATTGTCATAGTTTTTTACTGATTCTGTGAACTTCTTCATAAATTCCAGAAAGTATAGGCCAAGATTATGTCTGTCACTTCATGTATCAGCATTATTGAAAATACTGAAGTGCTACTGTAGTATTTTTTTTAAAATCTCCTGTCTTGCTCAGATTCTTGGAGGAAGAAGCCCTTGTTAGTGGGGTATTTGTGTTTCATTGCATAATATAGGTATTGACCAAAGGGCTACCAAGAAATAAGAGTGATTTATTATATTATCAGGAACTGGAAATAATTTTTGCTCAAGCTGAAAAGCACCTGATAATGAACCAGTCAATTACACCAACTTTATTATGCATCACTAGTTAAATGTTTTTCATTCCTGAGATATCCCCATGCTCAAGCCATCAACACTCACGAACACGAATTAACTCAGAACCTCTGAGCAGCTACTGCTCAGGATGAATCAAAAGTCCATCAGATCCCCTATTTCACTCTAGGAGTGCTGAAAGTGAATGCCAATGGAAAAGGGTCAGAAGAAGCAAGTAGAAGTGCTACATCTCCCTAGTGACCCAGGCCCTCATCATCTGCTCACCGTTTCATTGAAACAATGCTCTGAATACAAGAGTCATTCCATGCCAAGGAGATCAAAAAACCCAAGTCCCAGACATTGCATTTTGAATCTTTTAGTTAGGAAATACTTTCAGTTTAATCTCTGTGGTTTAATACTTATTAAGTAAGGATGGTAACAATTCCTTCTATCACAAGGGTGATATGGAAATTAATTTAATCATCTGTGAGAAGCAGTAAAATGTCTTAGTGGTGAGCAGCATAGAAAAGCTAATGAAAGCATTAGAGCTGCTTTTTACAATAAATGCAAACAGCAGATTGTCAATAAAGAATGTGGCCATACAATGAGAAGCAAGAAAACGATAAAATACCGAACATCTTGTGAATTGAGTTGCATTTGTTTTGAGTACACAGTGAAATAAAAATAATATAGAATCACACAGGTAAAGTATGAAATTATTTATGCACAGGACTAAACCAAAGTTCCAAAGCCAAATGCAATCTTGGCTTTTATGCTTGACTCTTCAGTCACAATAACATGGATATCAAGTTACTGTGTATACACTTTAGCACATGTTGAAGACCCTTGCATTTACTATTGCTTATCTCCAGTCTTCTATTTCTGCACTACCAGCAGCTGTTAATGGCAGACCTTCAGAAATCTCAGACTTCAAATGCAGTTTAACAGCTTTGGCTCCTAACTGTTAGTACACAGATGAAGAACACACTCCATTTTGGTTATAATGAAAGCTTGATCAGCTTCATCTTCTGCTCAACTTCAAGATCATTGGAACACTTCATTCACAGTCTCATTTTGATTAACAACTATTGTAATATTTTTTGCATATTTTTGTTACAATTTCTTGTGCTCCTATATTGTCTGTTTTTACCAGTCACTGTAAGATGCCTATTGAGCACATGACTGTTGGATTCTGAAAACAAACTTTACAAAGCAAAACCTACTGAGCTATAGATACAGTGCTTTAACTATTAACAAAATACGGAAAATATTATGAGGTGTAAAGTAACTATACATACTATACAACTCTCATTTGGTAAAATATCTAAATGAACAGAAGTCTAAAAATGCTCAAGGACTACTAAAAAATTAACTAGTAATGAGAGAAAAACCTCAAACACTGGTTGCTACAGTCAGATGCCACACACAGTGCTAAGCTAAGCATGCCTCATCAAAGAAGTGAGTCTTTCTCTGTTCAGGAATGTAGTAACAGAAATGCCAATTTACATTGCTTGTAGAAATGCATTTTTTCCCAGTTTTAAACAAACCTGCAAGCAGATTATATGTAATTAGTTGAAAGAGAAGCTGAAAAAAAATACACTTCTTTTAAAAAATGTGAGAGACCTGGCAACCCAGAGCTGTTAAAAATCGCTGTGTGTTGTAAAACAAAATCTTCTGTGAAATTCTTACAGAGGAAGACCAAATAATTTTATTAAAATTTACGACTCAGCCTTGCCATGCAGAAATATATATCTGTAGATCTATCAAGGCCAGCTAAAAATTTCTCATTGGTTACAGAGTTATCTGTAAGCACAAACCAATTCCATAGAATAAGACTTGTGCTCAAATTTCACTAAAAATTTGGGAGGGGAGATGATTTCTTTCTACTGTTCTTGTCCATCAACCATCCTCCCTGCTGTAACAACTCATGGGCTGCTCTCCATTGGACAAAATGTGCTGCCTTTTCTCATCCTTCCCACAAGCCCTTCCCCAAACACCAAAAGAATATATGTTTAAACTAACAAATCTGAGCAAATTATAACAACTGAACTACAGAGTTTCTTAGGACAAAATTATTAACATGACATGTGTTTACAAGTAGAAAAAAAAAATAAAATCAAATGCATGAGGGCATTTTTTGTACAAAGAAATTTCCTGTTACCAGGAAAAATTGTGCATGATTTACTTGATGTAGTGCAAAAAAGATTTGTCAGGCCACTTGATTCCAAAAGTCTATTTTCTTGATCTTGATGTCATTACTAAAATTGGGATAGGACATGCCATAATTGCTGGCACCAAGGAGTAGATTATATCACTCAGGAAACATTACAAAATGCACAACCCAAGAGAGCAAGGAGAAAGCCCTTTATCTCTCATCAGTCCCTACAGATGAAAAAAAGTCACTGTAACATTGTTGCTTTTGGAATAGTCTTCAACTATTTTCCCCTGACATCTTGTTATTTCATCCTGTGAAGCGTTCCCAGGAGAATCTGCAGTTTTGCCAAACGAAAGCTGCTTTTCAAGCAGTGCTTTTCAGCAAAACTCAACCTAGGTATACCTGAAGCACCACCACGCTGACTGCACAGGGCAGTGGTGATGTGCCCTCCCAGCTGGCACCACTGCAGATGTGTTGGTTTTTACCATTTTCTGACCCAGAGATGGGGAACTGGGAGGAGTTTTAAAGACTTTTATTCCATTTTCAATCTCACGTGAAGGCTGAGACAATACAGATCAGAATCAGAATCATTAGGTTGGAAGAGACCTCCAGGATCATAAAGTCTAACCCAACCCTAACCTCAACTAAACCATGGCACCAAGTGCCACATCCAGTCTTTTCTTAAACACATCCAGGGACAATGAATCCACCATCCCCCCAGGTAGACCATTCCAATACTTTATTACCCTTCTGTAAAAAACCTTTTCCTAACATCTAGCCTATATTTCCCTTGGTGCAGCTTAAGACTGTGTCCTCTCGTTCTGTCAGTCGGTGCCTGGAGAAAGAGACCAACCCCCACCTGACCACAGCCACCTTTCAGGGAGTTGTAGAGAGTGATAAGGCTGCATCTGAGACGTTATAATTCACGTCATCACAATCAGAAGCCAACTATTTCCTAATTATAATACATTATAAGCGTTTCTTGTCCTATCAGCTTTTGTCGCACAATGCTGTTAATGCCTTAAAGCCAATTATCTAAAATTACTCCTACAATGCATCTTTCATAGTTTTCTTTCTACAAAGTATCTAGTCTTATTTGCAAAGCCATCATTTGAAACTTGTTTCTAGTTCCATTTCTCTCTCAACACTGCCTGTCCCATTCCATGGCAATTCTAAGTCAGCATCTTCTATCTCGAAGTTTGCATACAGATATGTGAGCCTTCTGTCAGGCTTTGAGAATTCTCTACAAATCCATTTCCCACATAGATGCACCATCCACCACTGTGTCTAACCCATGATCTGGGGTAAAATTCATGGACAGACTTTGGCTCCCAAGGAGAAACCTTAAGGAGAGTGGAGGGAGCACCCAGGCAGCTGAAGGAGGGACAAGATACCAGGATATTCTTTGTTTCTTTTKTGGGAATAAAGGAGGATAAGAGGATTCAAAACCTGTTCTCTCACTGGATGAGTCATCCTGAATCGTTTTATCCTCTTCTGTGCTTACATTTCCCTACCTGCAGAATGGGAACTTTGTAAAGTGCCAAGAGGTCTGATCCTTAAAAACAACCAAAACAAAACAAACTAAAAACTTTGTACTGCCTAAAATTACTACTAATTAATTTTAGTAGGAGGAGTTTTAAT
This sequence comes from Mixornis gularis, assembly GCA_003546035.1. Classification (NCBI taxonomy): domain Eukaryota; kingdom Metazoa; phylum Chordata; class Aves; order Passeriformes; family Timaliidae; genus Mixornis; species Mixornis gularis. The sequence goes on along the minus strand of QVAJ01000041.1, from coordinate 4,381,062 downwards.
TTAGTAGTAGGAGTTTAGGAGTAGTAATAAGAGCGGCAGAAGCATCAGAAACACTGTCTTTTAAGGATGTATCAAAAGGTGTACAGATGAGAAAATAAGAAATTTAGAAAATTTACTGCTTATCCTCATAGAAAACATGTGAAGGAATAGGAAGAATAGAAGACTAGCTTATTTACATGTTTTGGTATATATGGACTTTTCAAGATCCCCCCCATAAAAATGGAGTGAAAGAAGACACTAAATGAGGTATTTCTGCGACATTTAAATGTAAAAGAAGGAAATAATGGAAAAAAAAATTCAGGGGAAAAAAAAAAAAAAAGACAACCAAATGACCAGGAAAAAAAAACAAAAAAACAAACCAACCAAAACACCCTTCACCAAACATTTGTTATAAGACATTTTATGAAAAATGTTTAGAAAATAAAGAAGAAAATCCTTTTTCACTCCAGGTGAGAAGATGATTAGATTTTTTAAAAATGTGGTTTTATTTTTTGTGCCCAACATGCAGTATTTCTATAAGACACAGAAAACAATTTTGAATTCCCCTTTCAGACAGAATTAAATGGTTTGTTTGGTCTTGTTTGGTTTTGTTTCTTGGGTTTTTGGGGGGGTTTTGTGGGATTTTTTTCAGAACAATAACAGAAAGGACTCAATAAATGAAATAATTAAAAAAAAAAGTTTAATGGACCATTAATGCACAAGATGAAGCATTCCTGAGGTATAAAGGAGAAAATCAGTCAGTGGCTAAATATGTGTTTAGAGTACCCTACTACACAGCCCTGCCAGGACAGCACATGGAGAAGTATCTCCTCCTGGGAATCTTGTAGTTTTGCATTAAGGAAGCCTTGTCATATTTCCCCACAATATTCTTTTTTTACCCATCCCAGCCATGGCTTTTTGCCCGCAGAGGACAACCTGCCTATCCATGAGAAAAACAGGCTATTAAAAAAGATAGCAGGTTTGTGTACTATTTTCCTCTTAGAAATTTTTCTGTGACTGTTAAAAACGCAATGAAAACAGGAACTAATTTATATGTGACCTCTCTAATGCATTAAGTAGCATTAAGAAAAGACTGTTTTCTCTAATGAACTTCAGTGTCAACATAAAAGTGCAATTTTGCAAGCATAATTTTTCAGAATATTCATGGGTTTATACAATTTCAGGGATAGCATACCTGAGGAAATAAATGTTTGATTAAAACAAAACAAATTCCTCAAGGAGTATTCGAAGTAAAGAGGGAAGGCAAAGAATTTTTTCTGATATTTCAAATATTAAAGTTCATACAATTCCCTGGCACCTGAGAAAGTGAAAGAAACAATTATGGGAATATCTGAATCATTTAAATCTTCAAGAACTATTACATTATGCAGTAATGTTAGCCATTGTCTCTATATTCCAACCTTTATGGGAAGATGGATTTAATTTATTTTCCAAGCACCTGCAATAAAAAATATTGCACAAGACCTGATTCTGCAAAGCTAAATTTCAGGAAATGGTTCCTTTAATTTACCATCAATGAATAGTGTCTGAGGCTAATTTAACATCAAATGAACTAGAAAGTAACTCTGAAACCAGATGCTGGTTCTCAGCCACACAGAGATAGCAAGGTCAAAGGGGTTCAGAAGTCTGCTCTCAAAATCACTTTCCACCAGGATTTTTATGGCAAAATCCTTGACAAGATTCACACACTTTACAAAGATGAGCAGCAGGCAAAAAGGGAATGGACTGGACATGTGTGGGGAAGGGAGAAGAAGCAACAAAAGATCCTTACTCTGCAGGATATATTAGGAAATATTCATCTGCAGGAAACAAAATTCTATTTATCACTATTTCTCATTAAAGATTGGAGAAAAGAGATGTGTTAGTGAGGAAAAGTACACTCCAAGAGCTGATAGTCCTTAGATTTTCATCTCTAGATAAAACAACTGAACTGGAATTTCAATTAATATCACAATTTTATTGTTATTTTATTTCAGGGGTCTCTTCTGAGGATTTTTGAAAGTAACTGGAAAGTTCTTGAAAACTAACTCTTTCTTAGTTTTGTGATTCTGGATTTCCAACTGCCAACAAGTATTTAAACTAAAATAAAATCTTATTTTGAAGCAAAAGCCCAAATTTTATCAGGCTCAGTGCCTCAAATAGAAAAAAAGGGGAAAAAATGGAGGAGGCAGAGAGAGCAGCTGGCCTATCCGAATGTTAAAAAAAGATACAGTGTTTTGCTTTCAGTTACAATGAATCACACAGAACTATTTCTAGTACCAGGAACCAATAAGAACGTAACCACTGGTTAGGAAATCAATCAGTTTTAGGTGGTGAAGCAAAGCATTCTGAAGAGCTACTGGAAACTGAAAAATGCTTTTCATCCATCTAATGATGCATGCCATGAAATGATACATATGCCATTATAATGGCATGAATGCAAAGCAATATTTTACTTTTGAAATAAATAATTGTTAGAAAGTTATAAATGCACAGTATCAGTAACAAAGCCATATGGTCATCTTACTAACGTGAGGAGAAAGTGTGGGGGAGGGAAGTCTTTCTGTGGTGGAAAAGCTGTTCGGACAAGATGAAAAGCTGTGATGGCTTTACAAAATGTCATTTCCTAGTTATTCATTTCCAGCCTTTTTCAAGAATGGATATACCAAGGAGAAAAAATACATTGCTTCACAGCTGTGAACACCCTGCTTGCCAAAAATGCAAATGTAATTACTATCTGTGAATCAAAGGAAAACTGTGGCACTGCTGATAAATATGAGTAAGGCCCAAAGCCTGGCATGTTCACCTCATCCCTGGAAGTCTTCAGGGCTGTGCTGAATGGGGCTGTCAGTAACCTGACCCAGCAAAGGAAAACTATCTCTGCCCATGGCAAGGAGGTTGCAGATAGATGGTCCCAAAGGTACCTTACAACACAAACCATTCTGAGGTTCTATGGTTTTTATGGAAATGCAGCTCTCTATAGGTGAAATTCAGATCAATAGGGAAGGGCTCTCTGTGCATGTTTGCAAAAGCATCAGTTACAAACTGACTGATAGCAGGACCACTGTTGTAAGAAAAAAAAAAAACAACAACTTTTTAATAGGCAATTGTGGTATTTGAGTTTATGAAGGCCGATGCCACCACTGGGGTTTCAAAAAGTGGTTCCTAATGTTTTCCCAGCTCATGTCTCTGACCCTTAAAGAATGGAAAGCAAAAATTAAGCCACTAATCATAGTGTTGCCAGGCATAAAAAACAGTGCCTGTGCCAATATCAACTGAGTCACTTAATGTTTCCTCAAATGTCCTGGACCCCACATGGCACCAAACCTTAACAGTCATTTTGGTCATACTGAAACCTAGGCAAGCATAGATCTTTCCTTAACAGCATGGAGCTCAGAGCAGATGGCACTGAGGTGACTATCATGTCTTGACTAATGTCAAAAGGGACATTAAAACAAAAACAGAGATTAGCTTGGCCGGTGTTCTCTAGAGAATAAATCAAAAAAAATGAGCTTTTGCAGACTAGGTTGAAAAGGGCACAGCTTCAATATCACTGAGCCAGCCAGCATCATTTTCCAGCTCATTAAATGAAGGGCACCTGAACAGTTTGTTTGAGAACTGACACAGAATAGGTTGAACTTTTGAAAAGTAAGTAATTATGCAATGGTAGGCTTATCACTGATGATGAGCAAACTTAAACCAAGGGATTCCATTGGCTTTGATTCATGTATTCTCTTCTCATGCCTTTCAAAAATATTCTAACCTTTAAAAGCCCTCTTATGCTGCGTATATTTCCCCTTGAATACTGTAATTTTCCCCACACACACACCCTGTGTCAATTACTCCTTGATTCTTGACAGATTTCTTCTATGTGTGGGTAAAAATGAAAGATTATTATCACCAGGATTTCCTGTAATAACAGGTAACAGTGATAACAGCCTGGTACACAGTTTTACTGTCTTTGGGTTCTAAATCACAGATTTTTTTTCTATTGTGAAATATATTTTGAACTGTCAGCAACTTAAGGCAGATAAATCTATCAAATCAGGACTTTAATATACTAAAGAGAGGGGGAAAGTAACAATCTAGTCACCTTTGTTGACACTGACTGTCTTCCAGAGCTAATAGAGTAGTTATAGAAACAACTACTCAACTGAACATTGAGCAGTAATACTGAAACTTTGGAGGTATTGGGATACTTAGAGTGCAGAGTTTAGTGTATCATGAGCTGGGTACAAAAAAAAAAATTACATTTCAAATTTTAAAAGTCTGCTTTCTTAACCACAAGAAAAGAACTGAGAGTTATGAAAGGATATAAAGACAGAGCCAAAATGTTCACTCTCTAAGACACAAACCAAAGAACACGCAGAATGACTTCAGCAGAATGTTTTTTCCCTTATCAAAGGAAGGGCACACATCTACTATCTCATTATCTTATTCATGCAGAGGTTTATACTGCAGAATAAAGGGAGAAAAGAAGTCAGGGAAACACCATTGTTATTCAATCTGGACAGAAACAAATCACAATAGTTCCCGACACACACCCAATTCTCCTTCCAGCTCTGTTCTGTTGATGGAACACAATCAGTACTGGTTTGACTTTTTCAGAATGTCTGGAAAATTAAACTGTGAAATGGTGGGGATCAAAGGGTAAATAAACCAAAAGAAATTTAGAAAAGGATGGAATAAGAGATAGAATATGAGCCAGGAATGAAAGGCTATCAAAACCCAGTTGTCTGCTTCTGTAAATTAGCATTTACTTAATTTATAGTGTAGATTTTTTTTTTTCCATTTAAATGAACCGTTGCTCCCAAGTAAACAAGATTCCAGGACTGAGCAGAGCATAGTTGAAACTGCAACCTGTATTACATGAATTGTTTCATGTCCAGGTGGTTGAACGACTGACAAGAGATAAAAAGAATACTAGGAAATCAAATTATTTTAGTTTATATATTTCAATTTCAGAATTCAATACTATTTTAAGACTAAAGTATTGTAAAATTGAGGATGACATAAAGAAAACCTTGAACTGATTTGGAAGTATTAACAACATCTCTGTAAATGTTCCYCTCAACCTAGCTGCCTACTGTGAATTAGTTTCAAGCCATGCTTTACAGAACCATGCTCAAATGGAAAGCTGTTTGTACATTTTTAATTGCTTCTACATCACTAAAAATGATTTGAAGGAAACTTCTGCTACAATGAAAGTGAGTGGGAAAAGGGTCTTCAGTCTCCAGCATCAGCAAAGGATCCCTTCAGGGTCTTAGTTACATTTACAGACAGTAAGAATATTTGGTGGGTTTTTTCCCCTTTCCACCACTGAACTTCTCAGGGTACCTCTGTGTGTTTGGTAGCCAAAATAAACATGCAAGGAGTGCACCAAGGGACTAATATGGCCTCTGCCACTAAAAAAATTCTGCTGATGAGTATAACCAGAACATCTACCAGCTGGGGTACTGATGTTATTGCTGTTCTTTCGTGACCTGACATTTTCATTTGTCATAGACAAAATACACAAAACTATACATAGTCAAAAATAATGTTCCATTTTACCCTTACTGGGTCTGTCAGAGGAAGCTTAAATAGAAGTCTCACACTCTTACTGTAAGTGCAGGCCTGCTGGCTTTTAAATGGTCATCTTTATCATATTTCTCTCCACAAAATGGGGCTATACCTGTAAACATTATTTTTTATCCAGTTTCAGATTTAACAGATGAAAAGTAATTAAAAACTGCACACAGGAATTGGAGAAAATCTATCCAGCAGCTGTGAAATGGCATTTCACTCTATCAAATGTCCTTCATCTGTATTTCCTTTTTCCTGTGTACACTTCAACACCAGCAGATAAAAGCATTATCACACCATCTTTATGCAAAGCGTGCAAAGTAAATATACATATGAATCCAGAATAGGAAGTAAATACACACACACACACACAAAAAATCTTTTTTAAAAAAGATCCCAAACATCACTTGGCAAAACTTGAAAAGCCTTTTTTTAGATCACACAGGGAAAATTAACAGTACACATTTGCACAAATGTCTAAACTTGAAGGTCAGGCTTCCCAGACATCCCTGGGGAGAGAGCTCAGAGGAAATCTGGGAGCACCTGTCTGTATTAGAATGTCATTTCTGATTTTACGAAAAGCCCTCTGGACGTATATGAATTCCTGTATTGACTATGCAAGCACAGGTGAAAGGTTTGTCTGAAAATGGTAAGATTTAAAAAAAAACAGATCTTTTCCTCATCTTTTAATTTGTGAAATTTACAATATTTTCTATAGTCATTAAATCTTTAATTTTTAAATGTGAGAGCTGACAATGTAGTGCAACTATTAGACTCACATATATAAAAATTCCTCAAGTTATAGCAAGGGAGAACACAATAAAAGATTGAGGAAAGAAAGATTTTTATGAAAGAAAAGATATTTGACTGCAACAAAAGTTAGAATCTGGAAAAGAAAAAAGTTATTTATGCATCGAGTTTAATTCAGACACCTCTTAGGATGGCATGCAATGAAATCAGCAAGACTAAATACTAGAGGTTTAAGGACCAAGAGGTTCACTTATGGAAATGTGATGAACTTCACTTGGTCTTATAGAACATGAGAAGTGCAGGCTTTACCACACAGTCTTTTCTCACACTAAATATGCACAATTTGTGAGAGGTAAATAAAATTTTTTGTTCACTGGACACACCTGGAAAATACACAGATACAAGCAAGGAAACTAACTGTAAGTTATACCGTTATTATATATGCACATTTATTTATTTATTTTATTTACCGTTAATTATATATGCACATTTTTATATATTTACCGTTAATTTTTATATATTTACCGTTAATTATATATGCACATTTCCACAAAAGGACTTTTGACCAACTTTATGGACATCACACATCTAAAGTGCAAATATACTAAAAGGTTTAAACTGATTCAAACAAATCTGTATTCATGATACAGCAGTAAGGATGTCCAACGATATAGGAGATGTTGAACAAGGAAGGATGGAAGCTGCAGTAATTCAAATGCTCAGTTTTAGACATAAAAATAACTCTTTTATGTCTGGAAGTTTTTTTGAAGGCTAAAATTGAAACCAATATTCTTTTCATTAAATGAAGTTAACAATATAAAAAGAACCGTTTTCTGGTAGTCTTGGAAAGGTAAATTTCAATGGCATTCAAATGGCAAAGGCTATTTCTAACTCAGTTGGAAAGGACAGAAAATGTGCAAATGGGAGGAAGTAAAGGTAAACTAGCTATGGTGTCAGAACCCAATAATAAGGCATATGTAGAGGGCTAGGAGAAGAGAAAATATATGTGGGTTAAGCCAAGCAGAAAGACCACATATCAATTGAAAGCACGGCTCACAAGCTTCAAACTACTAAATGTGGAACTATGTGAGACAATAAAGATGATTATGAATATAAAGCTCTGAGAAGAAGATGATCTTACATAACTGATCTGGTGTAGGGGACGCGCCAGGGCAGCAGCTTTCACAGYGACTGGCTGTTCACTTCTCCATATGTACCTCTTGGAAAGAATTTCCTAATTTTTCCTAAATTGTAATCTGCCCTGATGTGTGTAGGGGTGCACCTGGCAGCAGCTTTGAGCTGTAGTGGAATTAGTCACTGGGGCTCCACAAGCAGCCTGTCAGAGGGTGAGCTGGCCCTGTTACAGCACCATCCCTCCAGCACCCAGGGCAGGACAGCAAGTGCCAACCAGAACTCTTTGCCATGCATTGTCTTGCCCTGTAGGAATATGGCATTTGTGGCTATAAATGTATATATTTGTGGTCTTTTTCTGAAATTTGTTGTAGGTACACACTACAGAGAGATTTTTTAGTAGGGTATTATATAACTGTATATGGGAAGTTCTTCAAAATTTAGATAACTAACATAATTATCCAAAAATTGAAACTTAAAAAAAAAACCCCAAAAAACCACAAAAAGGYCACAATTATTAAAAGAAATTAAAGGATAAATTTCAGAACTACTGAAAGGGTTTTTTTCATAAAAATAAAACCCTTTTTTTCTAGTCTGAGCTGTTTTTTTACTCAAATAGTTTATTTCAATAATTTAAATTGCTAAAGTGAAACAAAGCACAATGAGGCTACAAAAATGATTTTTTAAAATTGATCTGTGTTGGATTTATTTTGAGAAGCCTGATCAAGAAAAAGACAGTTATTAATGTTTCTGAAGCAATCCTCTTTTTTTAAAATGCTTAACACTTTGATAGAAGGGGAAAGTATTTCTTAAATAACTACAGAGGAAACTATTTTTGAATTAGTGTGTGAGGTTCTGAGTGTATTAGTATTTGAGTGTATTTATAAAGACACCAAAAAGTCCTGTTAYAAAACTGGCAAATGAAATAGAGAAGCAACAAATTTAAATCATGAGTTCTTTGTGCCTCTCAAATCCTTGAAAATGAGACCAGATGAACCAATCTGTTTCTGCAATTTAGCTTATGAAACTGTTCTTTTTATACAATATAGATCTGAAAGGCTTTCATGATTTTTGATGAAAGAAAAAATATTTAAAAGGTCATATAATATCATATTATGCACCTCTCTAAGTCATGGATGCCCCTATCTTCACAGTATCAGCAATGGTACCGAATAAAGAAGTGCAGAAATTTACTTCTAGTTGTGTAATGTGAGCTAAGAAACATGCTCTAGTGCATATTAGCCTGGATTAGAAACCACCATAGCTGAAATCTGATGGGAGTCACCATAATGAGATTAAGTCATTAGTGCTGTCATTGGAGTGATGACGTCACTGCTTAATGATTTCATGGCTGTGAATTGACCTCACTTTGACTGCAAGGTTCTTCTAATATTATATTTAGCCTAAGTAGTTGGTTTATTCTTGCTGTTGTGTTCTAACACTTCCTATTSCATACTGGACATCCCTTATTTTATGTGAATATTCTCCTTATATTGTAAAATTATAGTAAAACTATTAAACATGTATTCAGCATAAGCTAARCTAGTTTCATCAGAAAGAATTAATCTGGCTATATATGTACACTGCAGGCATCCACATACAAGTTACATTTCATGTATATGTATTACTTTATGTTGAGTGGTGCTTAGGCTAAAAAATCAGTGACATCAAGAGTACCTCTACTTAGGAGGCAGACATCTAAAATATGTCACAGACACAGACACATGTCATATCCTGAGAGCAAATATTTGTCTCCACCAGGTTACTAGATCAGGTAGAGTAAGTATCTGTCCAGACGAGCTGAATCCCACCTGTTACGCCTTACACTGTAATTGTGCTTCTCAGAATACAAGGTAGGAAGAAAGATAACCCCTGAATGAAGAATTAAATGCAAACAACTGGTTCAGACATGGTGTAATGAAAGGCAAGGGAGAAGACTTCCATCATGGTATCTCAACATTGATCCAGGTTGGGACTACCTTCTATCCTCACTTGAACCAGCTGTAAATTGGCTTTTGGTCATTCAAGCTGAGCTGTCAGGTGAAATCCCCATGAAACTTGCTGTCCTCTCCCTTATTTTACACTAGAGACAGAGGCCAAAGTGCCACATCTTCACTGGGCCTCATGGGGGTTAGATTTGACCAGAGCTTTGTCCACACCAGATGTGCTCAGGGAGAAGGTGTGAGAAATGTGCTGCAAAGACAAGAATATATTTTCAGGAAAACTGGAAGTGGATTGTTAATGCACTCAAGTGAGTGGCAGGGGACTAAATTGTGGGGTTGTGTGTGGTGGAGAAAGAATTTTACATTAGTTTATCTAGATGTAGCTTGAAAAAAGGTATCTTGGAGCAAGTGCMTTTCTTTGCTGGAATCACACTTTGCAATTTGCTCTCTTTGGCATGGTTTGCAATGTTTGTTTGTTTAAAAAAAACAACTTGTTATTTCAAGACAGGAGTCCTTATCACATTAATGTTAAAGTAACTGGATTTTATGTTGGCAAGTCTAATACTTGTGCTCTACAAAAATACAGAGAAGGGAACACGTCAAAAAAATGGCTAAAAAAACCCCAGTAAAAATTATTTAAAATCAATAGCTCAACTTGAAATGGCAGTTAAAAAAGCTAACAGCATACWGGACATCAACAAAGGTGCTGAGAAAAAAACAAGCTACGATTTGACCACTGTGAGGGAACTTTGGTGTGCTCAYGTCTTGGGTAACGCCTGTCCTCTGGTCTTTGTATTTCAAGGATACAGTGGTCTTTGAGAAAATACAGTGAATGGGGGATAAAATGATCAAGGGACTTGTCAGTAGCCTGTTAAGGAAAATATAAGAAGGCTACAACTTTTCCAAGAAAAGGCTGAGGAGGTTATAACTGAATACTACAGAATCGTGAAGCCGTTGAATAAGTGAATGCAGACTCTTTCATTAAATGCTGCAATGAAAGGACTCATTTTAAAGCCCAGTAAAGAAAGTGGCTTTCCTACATAGGCAGAAAGGTTGTCAGAAGGCTGTAGGGAAAGGCAGTTTATTGCCAAATTAAGAAAAGAGATTAGGCAAATCTTCAGGCAAACAAGGGTATCTGCAAAAGGGAAGGTCAGAGTGAACCCTAATACAACACCAATAAATGCTGGGCAACATGATAGACTGCAGAAACTGGACAGGGTCTCAGGTATTCCTCTTGCTACAGGTGATGACAGAACACTAGGTCAGGAAAACTATTGGCCAGGCCCATTAGGACACGTCTTATTCTGTTAGAAAATAGACTACTTGATCATTTCAAAATCCACCACTATTKTGTTGACAAAACTCCATTTTTTCGCTTTCATTTTGTAAAAATAACACTTTTTAACGCATCACACTCTGGAAAATAGTGTCATACTGACTATGCAGATTTCCTCATTAGTGTTCAACAATAAATAATAGCATATATACCACCTTGAATTCATATGGTTGTCTAGATTTAAGGCCCATACTGCTTACAAAAGCCTATTTTTCTTAATGAAGTCACCTATGAAGTCCATCAAAGTCAGACTTCATGTTATAGCTTGCAGGATTTCCTCAATATTCAGAAATCCCACAATTTTACATACGATGCTTGTACTTTGATCTCTGCCTACAAGTTTGGATGGTGTGCAGCTGGCATTGAACCTYCCCAGTGCACCCTATTCAATACCTTCAACTACTAAAAGTGCAAGTGGATATTATGTGAGGTCCCAGMATTTTTTGTTTAAGAGCAGTTTTGTAAGATATGGCAACAAGGGACAAGTAATATCACCAACAATGCCTCACACACACAGTCATAATACTGGACAGGAAAAGAACTTTACCCAATACAGAAATTAAAAAAAACCCTTAACCCTTTAGTTAAGTGATATGAACATTGCTAATATTGTTCACAGTCACATTTACCTGTGTTTACATTCTCTGCCCTGTAGACAATGATTCCTTCAAGGAATACCCTGGTTTTGGCATTGACCTCACCAGCACATGGATTCCCATCYTGGAAGTCAGCAGCCAACTTTAAATATAGGTCTGCTAATAATAACCTAGATSTATATGACTCATTTGGTGTCATTTATTGAATACATTCATCATCTTTGTAATGGCAATAGGCTTGCCATCACCAAGGGATTAACCAAGYAGCTGAATCGTTTTGGGATGGCCAGTTCCTAAGCAGTGTGGTGTGGATTCCTCCTGTCAGGCGGGGCTACCAAAAGTCTGGGTCACACTTATTGCAGAGTTCCACTTCACAGTATCTTTAAGTCAGGAAACCAGTGCAGCTACCTGAGGTCAGCATAGCTGAATGCCAGGTCATTCATTCTAGCTCTTCTGCCCCAGAAACAATGCTATTCACTGATGTCAAGCCACAAGAATTTTACTGCCTCCATTCAATAAAATTTTATTTAGCATCCCCCTCGTGATCCACATGTAAAGGGTCAGAGAAAGTCCATACAAGAGATCAGTTTTGTCCCACTTATCTATAAATATGTCACTGACTGGGAAATACATATTTGACATCTTTCAGTAATTTCCAATATACTGAACTTGCAGACAAGCACTATCACCCACTTCYAGAGCTAAGTAAGAACAGATGCATTGTTTGACATAATACCACAGACTGAATTGTTAAAGACAATTCTAGTAACTCCCTGGGTCACTGGACAGGCTGTGCCATTTTCAGACCAATCAGCCCGAAGTTCCAAAACCCAGAAAAGTCCAAAGTGSCCAACATTACAAAAACTAAATAAAACCCAGTAATGCCAACTCACAAAGTAAACAGGTAACTATCTCTTGTCACATCATGCAGAAAGAATTGTTGAAAGAAGCTGACAATACTCCAGAGGCCTATGGCTCTTTYGGCTAGTTATGTGTATCATAGAAAACAAAGATAGTTCTAAAATTTCATCAGCTGCACTATTTCCAGCCAGTAAGTTCTGTCCAACAACCAAGGCCACTTGGGTGACTTGCCATCAGGCATTCTCAACTTCTCATTTAAGCTTCCAAAACTTAAATTCAGTTCTTCCAAATAGATGGGGGTTTATACATCCAAACTTTTCTTTCATTACAAAAGGAAAAAGTCAACAGAAATATGACATTTTAAGTGGAACACTACTGCTTTACTGTTCAGAGGCAAATAGTCAAGAAAATGTAATCATATTCTCATTTGGCTGTCTCTGCCAAAATTTCACTCACTTTGATTTCCTTACTTCCTTGTTATTTCTTCTCTGGAATAAAAAGACACATCAACTGTCTTAGTTGAATAGTCTGCACAATCATTTATCSTTTCTAGATTATTCTCCAGAAGATTTATGATATAAAACCATACTTCCCAATCCCACCCTGAACTGGGGAACGAGTGGGAGAATTGACCAGCATTAACGTAACAGGTAATAACCCTTATATAAAGTCACTTTCTTGTTCTGTATAAATACCAACCATCTGCTTTTATTTCAGTCACCATAACATCACGATAAATTTTCCATGGCACACTGGAAAGAGAAGGTTTGCCCACAGACCCTACCATCACACTAAACAGCAGCCATCCCCAACCCAAACAGCTTTAAAGGGGAGGCATCAGCACAGCCTGAGCTCACCTGCATCTGCTCAAAGTCAGCTGGGGTACCTACCCATCATAGCACCACCAGTGGAGATACCCTTTGATTTTTTTCTAATATTGACATTGAAAAAAACATTATGTTTCTACCAGACACTTGCTTTTACACTGAACTGACTGTATCTTTTGGACAAAGAGGAGTCTGATTTCAGGGCACCAAGATCAGAGGTTTCTCTGTCTTTTCTTTACATCTCTTCTGTACTTTCAATGGTCTCTGTGTGTTGGGAGCCTGGTTTCTAATCTTCATAAGAACTTTATCCACATGAGAAATGGTAGAAGAAATCCTGGGATCATTTTTTCTCAAACCATTGCAAGAGGGATATCCATACTTTAAAACAGTCACTCAAGTGCTTGTGTTCTTGAGACATGTTTTCTCCTTCCTCTGAGGTACTCCTGCTCCTCTTATGTAGACTGGGATCACTATTTCAACAGATTCAGAAAGGAGAATTATGCTCTTCCTGTCTTCTGGCCTGGATACCTAGAAACACTTCTGATTTAACCCCATTTAATTTGCCCCTAAGCATTAATATTGTGGCAAGACGGCAGTGCTGCTGTTCTCCCCTAGAGAACTGCAGGAAGGCGCTGACCCACGGGTACATACCCGCAGGCAATAATGCACGCAAAGTGAAGCCAAACAGAGAGTTTGGAAACTGGTCCTGCTCAGGCCCACCTTGGAGGTCGCTGGCTGGGCAGTGAGGRTGGGGTGGGCTGGCCCCAGCTGCCACCTCCCCGGAGGCAGCCGGGAGCTGAGCTCGGCGTGGGCAGCCAGCAGCTCCCTCCCTTCCTCTTTTATCTCTGCACTCCGTTTTCTCTCTGGTCGGGACAGGGCCTGCCTGGCTCTGCTCCACGCCAGAGAACAGCATGTACCCTCTCCAGCAGCCTTCAAGTGTCTCCCTGAGAGGCACCTCCGAGCTCAGGTCGTGTTCCTAAACAGCAAGGTAGCAGAGGACTCCCAGCATACAACCAGCAGAACAGGTATTCGCATTTATCAGATTAGCAGCGCTAGAACTAAAGGCAACAGCAACAAAAGGGAGGCAGGAAGGTATTTTAGACAGAATACTTGGTGCTCAAATTAGCCTGCAACTATCAGTTACAAGGATTTTTCTTTTAAACTGTTGTTTTTGGTTTTTATCCTGTGAGAATTAATGGAGGTAGTCAACAAGCCGAAAAAAAGAAAAAAAAGGCAGACTTAATCAGAGGTACTGATTTATTTGCACAGTTGTACGTAATAGCTAAGGTATGTATGTTTTAGCTCACTTCCTTGGAGACACCCTGCAGAGTGTAGCACATTAGCAATATTTAGTTTACCAACATGGTACTGCATTTTAATAAGGACATAGAGACACTACTTACTGTGTTTGTTTCAGCAGAACTCTGCCTTAGCACTTTCTGAGAAGAACTAGGACTACTCTTCAGATTTAGTAGTGTACTTGTTTAATTTTCTTTTATTACAAAATGGTTTCAGTAAAAGATAACTGGAAGAAATTACTAACCGCTTTAACGGTAATACTGATATGGCTCTAACTCAGAGCCAAAACTATTTGAAACATAAAGGTTTTATAAGGCTAATAATGCAATTAACTGGATGTCCTTCCTCACAAAGAACTGTATTTAGTTACTAGTCTACCCGCCAGTAACAAATCAGCAATTTATATATTAAAAAAGCGCTATATTTTAAAATATATCTTTTATAACTGTAAAATATAGATTAGTCTCTTATGTGTTTATTAAAATTATGGTGGTTTTATTAAGAGAGAAGAACAAAATGTGGGACATACTAAGAGAGTAAATGGAGTTTATTTCTCATACTCAATAGAAGGATGTCCTGTCAGTGCCTATAAAGTTTTAAAAAGCATAAAGTAATGCTCAAAAAGCATAAAGAAAAAAATATTTAAAAAGAAGCTTTGCTGATTAATAACTGAAAAAATCTGCAAGAAAATCAGACAGATTAGTATCACAGACTACTTCTGCTCCTCTGAGCCTCAGAGAGCAGAGGAAACACATGAAGCATAACACAGCACAGTCTTACACATGCTGCAACAAAGTCTGCTGCTTCCCAGGACACAGCTCTACCAGTCTATTTATGTAGCAAAACTACATATAAGCATCCCAAAATAGCTCACACAAACTGTAACTTCATTTTGCTCTCCACCCTCCAGAAATGCAAGCTTTTTGTTATGATTTCTCTTACTGAAATAAGTCTACTGAAGATTTTTAGACAGTATCTCTAACTGTAAAGATTGAACCTGACTGCTGAGTGGGTAAAATCTATGTAATGTGTTACAAAGCGTAGGAAAAAGGTTCTCTTCTAAAAAATTATATACACTGTATTTTACAACAAAAAGCTACATAATTTTGCTTCTTATTAATAACTGTGCAATTCAACAGCTGAACATCTTCAATAACCATGCAAAATCTATCAAATCAAAATTAATGCCTGTGACTTTCCTGGGACATATCTCTGTGTCTTAATAGGAAGGAGAGCCTAAAAGAAACAAACGAACCACATTACCACATTGCGTCGGCAGTCCTTAAGGAGCTGGTAGATCGGGATCTTGGCTTCATAACAATGCTCATTTTGAAAAATTCCTTCAGTATTGCTAGCAGTCAGACATCAGTTGTCCTTAAAAAGCTCATTCTCAGAGTACTCCATTTCAAAGTGTTTTTTTTAAATCCTCTGCTTTGTAACACCCTCCAAATCCGTCTCCTGTAAAAATCCAGACTGTGGAGGAAGAATTCTAAYGTGCTGCAACTCCTTCCTTTTTCATGCTGAGTTTACTCTAGCACTGTGCTGTTCGGAAATGACAGTGCTTTTCTCTTCTGTCTTGTATTGCCCTGGGAGGAACTAGTCTATTTTGAACCTATTCTCCCTTCAGGTCACATGAGAATGAAGGCAGCTGAAAAGAGTTCCTATCTCTTTCTTGCAGTTTGATAACAACAGGTTTAAAGGTCAATAACATTAAATTAAAAAAAAAAAAAGAAGAAAAGGAAAAAGAAAGACACAATACTTCTGGCTAATAAATGAAAGGAAAGGATGAACATAAGTTACAGTAACATTTCTGAGTTTGCAGAGAAATTCCACTTACAGACATGCCTCTGTGGAGTAAAGAAAGGAACAAAGATTTTTTTCATTCCAAATCAACTAAAACCCTTACCCAGAAATGTAATTCTTCCCTTTCTCTTTCTCCTAACACTTATATATTGTGAATAAGTGCTATTGTCCAACTTCACAAACCAGAAAGTATTCCCTGCCTGAAAGACATTCAGAACACTGTGCGGAAGCTAAGTAAAAATTAAATACCTTGTTTACTGTTAAAGTCAAACACACATAGATAGTGATTGTTAATAATCACTGAAGGACAAAATACCTTAATTGAAGAACTATAACATGACATCCTTTCTACTGTACTGCATATATCTTTTCCTGTTATAATAATTACATTGCCAGTTTATGCATTACAAAAAAAATTGCATTTATAATTTCTAGACAAAAAAAATTATCATAAAAGCTTTGAGAGTTAATTCCTATGTTGATATATTTGGCAATTTCAGCATTAAAAGAGGGAGAAATGCAGCAAACAAAGTAGGGATTATTCTGTTCAATTTATAAATGTTTGAAAATACTCTGCACTGTGTTAGAATTGATTTTAAACTGAAAGAACAAATTTATTGCTAAAAACTTTACATGCTTAATAGCCATTCCTTTACACTCTACAAGTGTTGCAGTACATTATTTTGAATAGTAGTGCATCTAGGTTAATAATGAAAACAAGCACTGAAGATTGCATTTATAAAATTTATATAGACTTGGCAAATAGAAGGAAGGTATGATAAATATATTATGCATCAAAAGATAAAAAAAAATAATCAAATTGGAATGTGTGTAAGGCTCTCTACAATCTTTGCACTTTATTTTATAACAGTACCATAAAATGCATACCAACTACACTGTATATCACCAGGAAAGATCCTAACTGCCCTGGAGGCTTTTGCCAGTGATCTGCATGTGAAGTGTTCCACAAGAACAGAAGGAATGTTAATRATGTTTCTTGCTCTGCATTCTGTTCTTCATGTTTTCCATGTTTTCTGGGACTTATCTCCCAAATATCACTTAGTGACTTGTAAAGGACCTTTTGTAGGGGTCCTTTGKAATCACAGAAGTTAACTTCAATGAATGGAAAAGGCATCTGTGGTAAATTTAGCTCAAAGGGTCATACACATACATAAAGTCATAGGACCTTTAGTAACAGTTGGGTCTGTCACTGTGCAGGTCACACGTCTATAGAAGTGCACATAAATCAGGCATCATGTTGTGAAATTTTTTTATTCCTTTAACAGATGGAATAGGTCATGAAAAAAAAAAATCACATAAAATAGAAATCCTGGACTGTTACAGAATACCTGGCCATTTTAAAGCTGTGGGKTTTTTTTTTTTTACTTTTTCTTGATTATTTATAAATATAAACATTATTCCAATTTTAKGTAGGAAAACAAAATTAAGTAGAAGAGAGCTTTTGACTAAGTTTTTTCCAATATCATACTGGAATGGAATATTCAAAGACTATATCTGCTTTGTCACAAAGTAAATCTCTAAGGATGGTCTGTTTTCAATAGTGTATCAGACAAGATGCAGCCTTTTACTTGTAGTTACTAGAAATATAACTAGAAATATTAACACATTTAGATACCAAGCACAACTATACAATATAAATACACTCTRTGTAATATACTCAAATGTTTGAGTCACTGTTTTTCAATGGCAATTCAGAAAAAAAGTTCTCATGGGGTCACAGTTCTCTATCTCATTAACCAAATACYAACACCCACTGTGAACCTGCTTTCTTTGTTAGTGTCCATCCTCAGCTTTTTAGAAATAAATTCCTGTTCTCCAAGTATCTACTCACTTCAACAGTTATGAAATAACTTTATTAAGCAACCATACTTCAAGCAGCCAAATCAGAGACTGTAGTCAGGGAGCAACTAGAATTATAGGCTTCCCACAAAAAAAGGGAGTCTACCAGTAGGAAGGAGAGCCTACAGTCCTCCAGGGAATGTTTGTTTTATCTGAAATTCATCAGTTGACCTTCTCGATGCTAAAACAAAGGAGCCTCTTAATATTTGCTATGAGAAAGGCCAACCTTTTTCTAGAGAGGTTTCTAGAGAATCCATTAGAACAACTTTGGCAGTTAACAATGGCTTCTAATTCATACATAGAATCTGTTGTGCTATGATTAACATCAAAGGCAGATTTCTCTAAGTTTTACGTAAAGATAGGAGCATGCTAGTCCACTCTGCCCATAGAGGATGGTGTACCATTTATTTTTGTATTTTGCATGATGTCAAATAATAAAAAAACTCTCAATTTCTCATAATTTGAGGAATTGAGAGAAAAAACAGTTAAGGAAAATTAAGAGAATAAATAGAGAAATGACCATTGTTTAAATTGGTGATTTTTGCACGTAATCCTGTAATTTAAAATAAAAACAAAAAAAGGTTAACAAACCCATATTTTTTTTCTTTTTGGAATCTTTTTTTTTTTTAACAGTCTTTTTTAAGTTCTAAGGAAAAAAGATGCAGAAATAAAACACCATTAAATGAAAAGTGTGCTGGATTCTGCCCACTTTGGGCATGTTTAACATCTTTGTTACTCATCTTCAAATTAGTAACTAATTGAATTAAATTAGTGCTACAGTACAAAGAATTGAATATTAAAATGAATTGCCAAAAGCACGGCTGAGGGAGTGAGGTAGAGGACTGACTGTTCTGTTCCATACTTGGGAACATCTCTTTCTTGAGGTTATGGAAAACTTGCCCAAACATCCCAAGTTTTGTCTTCCTAGTTTGTAAAACAGGGATAATCCACATTAAACTGCTTGAAAAGCACTTGGACATGAAATTGATGAAAAAAAAAAAATAAGTGGTAGGTGGCGGGTTATTGTTGCTGCTCTATGCACGCTGAAGAAATGGCTTCACAACCTCAAGCCTTCAGACATAAATAATGTCTGGGCTCTTAAGAGTRTCATTTGGAATACACACAACCAAATAAAAGATATAAAACTACCTGCTGCCTTTTGATATGCAATCTTAGTTTCACTCTGGGTCTTTTTTCAAGTAAGATAAATAAAATACCTTTAAAAACTTGGAGCTGGGCTCATTCACTCAGGACTATCTCTGTTATTTTTTAGTTACTGTTGCATCTGGTCTTGCTCACAGTTTGACTCTTTGATTTCTCCTTATATACTTTCCAGTTKCCACATTTATATGAAATACAGTTTTCAATAAGTAAAGAATATGCATTTAAACTTGAAATCAACCTTTCCAATCTGCTGGAGCACACATTCTACTTTAGGAAACATTTTTTTCACAAACTAAGCACCACACCAGTTAGTTTAGTGAAACAAAAAAGTCTTGAGTTGCACAGCTCATTCTAGTTCATCCACGGAACTAGATTATCCTCTTATTGTCCTGTACTGCACAACAAGCTGAAGGACAGAAAAGATTAACAAAATGTTCTTACATTATCTGCATGAGTGGGTCTGAGAACTAGTAATGCAGGTGTAGGTTCAGGAGACATATCTTTCAAAAACAAATCAAAGAACTGGAGGAACAAAATTTTGACCCAGCTGCAATTTTGCCACTGCTTAACATAGCAAGTGATTTTAGAAAYATTTTCTGTAGTGTTAGAATTCTAGAAAACTAAACTTTGCCATTCATGCCTAGGTAACAGCATGGTTATTCCCATTTGACTGGAGTCCTTTAGCAAAGAGGAAAAAGGTACACATAACTGGATAAGTAAGAGAACTGAAAAATGTAATGACAGCTAGAATGTAGAATTCATAAGAATGAAAAAAGGCAAACCAAAGGGCACAGCAGAAACGTGATGTATGTCACTGGTGTTTCCTTTCTTACATCAAGCTGCCTGGATTGAGCTACCCAACTCATAAATAAATATGGTTTATTAGCTCAGTGCTTACAGTGTAAACAAAGTTACTGTGTGGTCTACAAAGGACTTACACAAAATCAAATGTGCAAAACTCCTCATAGACAGCATGGCAGAGAGGGTCCTCTGTAAGAATACTCAATTCAAATACGAGGCCTTGTCTGAAGGTGCTCWGTCTCAGTTTCCTTTGAAGCTGCCAGGTGCTGCTGCCTGAGCTGTACCATGACCAGCAAAGGAGGTATGTGTCACAGGGAGGCCTTACAGTGCCTTGCTCCCTTACAAATCAAAGTCAGAGTCTTGATACATGTAATGAAAACGTGTCCTTCTGCCTCTATTCCTGCCTACTTTTAATTTGATTTAATCAGTTATGCAATTAGAGGTTAGCAGCCTCAGTACTAACTGACCATTTCTGGTCTGCATCGATTCCATTGCAGAAATAAAAATAGAACCTGTGCAAAGCCTCAGTGCTAGAGACTCAAAAAGAAAATAAAAGGAGCTAATTTTTATGAGTAGGAGAGTAATTTTTTCTGATGAACATTATATTCTAAATGCAAAGAGTGCCATCAGCTATGCTGTGGTCTATGGTTCTGTCGGTCATTAAGGTTGGAATAAATTATGTCTCCTAATATTACCTTAAATTTGTATGCACTTAAGCATTGAATAGCCTAAAATTAAATACTACCCAACTGGAAGACTTTGGACTTCAGCTGAGCTAAGGCTATCTAATGTGTTTTCTCAGGCTGTTTTTCTCTCTTTTTTTTTTTTTTTTTTTTTTTGTAAACAAAAGAATTCCCCCAGATTGAACCATATATATATCTATATATATATGAACACATAAACATATAGAAAATATGGCTTGCATTGCAAAAAGATAGTCTTTTTGTCAGATATAAATGGGCTTACTGCCGTAATACAGCACTAATTACAAGGTTAAAGGAAAAACCTTTCAATGTTTCCATCAGACTGTTCTGTTTCTGAACTATTTGCTCCATAAAAACTTGGGCTACAATTTCTTAACCAAATAGTTGCTTAAAAATAAACATTGGTGGCTTATACTGAACTCAGTAGGGAATTAAGCAGTAGCTATGGCTTCCAAGATTAATATGCCAGCTTTTTTAGGCTAAATAAAAAGTAGACTAACTTTTTTTTTTCCCCTAAGGAAGCAGTGGCTGCTAGGAAGGGCAAGAGAGAATTGTATTCCTTTTACAAAAATTTCATAATTAGGGCTGGTCCTGGACAAAGTTACTCTCCAGCGTCCAGCTTGCTATCTGAGAATCATCATATTTTGTAAGACATGCCCTCTTTCATCATCTCAACACTCTAAAATGAATGTTTTCTGTAATATTTTGTGTTTTATGGAAACAATCAACTTTTACTTTCAGAAAGTCATCCTGAAAGCAAATCTGAGGTGAGGTAACTATATTAGTGAAACAGAAGAGTTCTCTACAAAACAGTAGAGTGGATTTCTCCATGTCCTTCACTGGAAACTTGGCATCCACAGGTATGGGACCATGACCTGAATGAGTCAGATATGGATAAGACTCTCATTTGGTAGAATGACATCATTCATACTTCTAAGTCCTTCAGAAAAATGTCAGGAACTAAAATTAAATATAAATTATTCATTACATTACACAGCCTTTCTTGAAGAGGAAGTATACTTCTATGACACTTTTGTTTCAAAAAATTCCCTTGAATTTGTATAAAAGTTGCTACTCATGTTTCACTTCTGYTTGTTTTTGAGGTATGGAAAACACCAAGGATTTAATCTGGTTTGTATGAGGTGAAAAAATAATAATTTAAAAACCATCCATTTTATATGAACACTCAAAAGTGCAAAATGTGTTCAATTTTTAGCAAAACTGTCAAACTTTGAACTGTAATTAAAGGAAAAAACACTACGCATTTTAAAAAGTTGCAAGTTACAGGAGAGTTTCTATGAGAACAAATGAAGGTTACATTGAGAGTACATTACTCATCATGAATTATTCACTGAGAGTTAAACAAGGCACACTAAGAAAGGAGTTTTCTCACTAGCCTTGAGCTGCCAGAGGATTGGTTGCTCATTTAAACTGGTCAGCTAGGCTCCTGCTAGAGACATCTCTGATAGGCACTTCCTGGGGTAGTCTGTTTCCATGATTCAGACATCTATTTTAAGACAGACAGAACTGCTCCTCTCAGCCGTCTATCTTTGTGGACTATGGCTTCATGCCTATTTTATGTTAGAAACTCAGGTTCTGGGCAATTCAAGATGTACTTGATAAATCCTGTGGTACCAGGATAAAATCTATAAGTTTACATAACATGGGGATTGCAGACTTTCTGCCTCTCTACTCTGTTACTTGTAGTAGTTGAACTGAATGGAGACAGATTTAATTTTTTCCCTTTTATAGAAATGCAAACTTGACATATTTCCACATTTGGCCTCACACCATATCATATTTGGATTGTGTGAGAGATGAACAATGCCAAGATGCCACTGCGCCAATCCACATTTAATGCAGCAAAAAAAAAAAACCAAACCCTTCACTTCTGACCTGTTCCCCCATTCCTTCCCAGAGAAGGAAAAGCAAAGTGATCAAAATGGATATCCATGTATATAGTACAACAATTATGCCTACCACTGAAAACTCATGTAAGACCTACTTGTCCTGAATATTCAGGCATCTAGAGGGACAGATACAGTATGTTTTGATATTCATTGATTCTAAATTTCTTCTCAGTTTAGTATTTATCTGTTAGATCGATCTGAACTCTTTATTTCATATTTATATGTTTGAATTTCCCCTCACTAAACAATGTACCAGGCACAAGAAAACCATGTTGAACTATAAATCCCAAAGAAACCCTCAGCAACACTGGCTGTAAATATCACCAGAGATGACAGTAGCCAGAGACTTCATGTTCTTGTGGAAATGTAAATTGCTTACATTGGATGCAAACATTTCAGTATTGCCAGTGCATTGCCATGGACAATATGCATATTTCCTCTTTACCCTTCTATACGCAGGATATACTCTGTGTGTCACCAAACATGTCACAGCTTAGCCTGTTCTGTGTATATCCACAGCAGAATATTTGTATRTAGACCTCAACATACTTCCTGTGGGACACCAGTTCTGAGACTAGTATATTTTCACTTGATACCTAGCTAGTGTTTTACTTTTACACACTCTAATGATAGCCTTCTAATATAGAAAATCAATCTATTTGATTGATCTACTTGATGGTCTCCTTCAGTACTTGATTAGCAAAGCTATCTCTATTTTTAACATTGAATTCAATCCAGCTAACTTCCTTCTAGATATATGCTGCTATGTTAAATGCAGAAAGAGAGAATCTCTAACTAATACAAGACAAAAGACATCAAAKCTTCCTCTTTGTTTATTTAGGGTGTTCTTTTTTTAAATTAAATGGTGTTCATCAATTTTACAACATATTTCCTTAAAAAAAAAATAATCATAGATACACAAAATGGCTTGGGTTAGAAGAGATCTTAAATATCACCCAGTTCCAACACTTCTGTCATTGGCAGGGACATCTTCCACCGGACCAGGCTGCTCAGAGCCCCATCAAACCTAGCCATCAACAAAGCCAGGAAAAGGGCATTGAAAACATCTCTGAGCAACCTGTTTCAGTACCTAACTGCTATCTGAATAAATAATTTCTTTCTAATGTCCAATCTAACTATCTCCTTTTTTTTAATCTTAAAACCATTCTCCCCTGTTCTGTCACTGTATGCCCCTGTAAAAAGCCTTTCCCMCTCTTTTTTCTGAATCACTTTAACTATTAGAAGGCTGAAATGTGGTCTTCTTGGAGCTTTCTCCTCTCCAGGCTCAACAACCCCAACACTCTCAGCCTCTCTTCATAGAAAAG
The DNA here is from genome assembly GCA_003546035.1 of Mixornis gularis. NCBI lineage: Eukaryota > Metazoa > Chordata > Aves > Passeriformes > Timaliidae > Mixornis > Mixornis gularis. Next base: position 4,357,208 of record QVAJ01000041.1, on the reverse strand, counting down.
GAACTCTAGCCTTCTCATTATCTCTGTGGCCTCCTCTGGACCTCCAACAAGTCATTCCTCTGCTGGGACCCCAGAGCTGATGCAGCACTGCGGGTGGGGTCTCAGCAGGGCAGAGCAGAGGGACAGAATACTCCTCCTCTCTCTGCTGCCCACACTGCTCTGGATGCAGCCCAGGTCACGTTTGGCTCTCTGGGCTACAAGGGTATATTGCTGGGACAAGTCCAGCTTTTCAGCCATGAGAACCCCCAAGTCCTTCTTGACAGAGCTGCTCTCAATAAGTTCTCCTCCCAGTTCTGTACTCATGTCTGGGACTGCTCTGAGTGTGGTCCAGCACCTTGCACTCAGACTTTTTTAACATCGTTAGCTTCTCATCATCTCATTTCTCAAGCTTTTCCTGGTGCCCTTGGATGGCATBCCATCTTTCTGTAGTGTCACCTGCACTGCTCAGCTTCCTGTCACCTGCAAATGTAGAGGGTGCACTCAGTGCCACTGCCTCTGTCACTGACAAAGACACCGCAGAGCCTGAGTCCCAACACAGCCCTGAGGGACACCACTCATCACTGGCCTCCATCCGGGCACAGAAACATTGACTGCAGCTCTCTGGCTGCATACATCTCACCCTTTTCTTAGTTTACCCTTAAAATCCAACTCCAAATCTCCAGTTTGGAAGTTATAATTTCATATGGAACTGTGTTTAAAGCTTTCAGAAGCCCAGGAAGATGACACCAGTTGGTCTTCCCTTTCTGAGCATTGGGGTCACTCCATCACAGGGGAGCTCAGAGGTTGGTCAGGCCCTTTTTGTCCTTAGTGRAGCCACTTCCTTGTGTTGTATATATCTGTACATTGCTTCCATAAGGATCTATTCCATGAATATAGAGAAAAGAAATCTAAATTTCAGCAGATCTTATTTGAAACAACTTGATATATGCAGCATGTCTCACAGACTGTGCTCATTACTGGTTAAGACCATATGGGCTGCATTTCAGTGTGTTTACACAAAACCTTCAAAAACCCTTTTAAACTACTGTCAGCATTTTACATKTAACTTTGAAGGGTGGTGTGTTTGGTTTCCATTACATGTCTAGGGGAAGGTTAAAATATAAAACAGACTCGGGTGAAAAGACGTTTCTGAATTTTTTTTAATTATCATCTGAGATTACCTATCAAAGTACTGGGAAAAAAACTTCTAAGATTATTTGAAAGCTTACATGAAGATGAATTTATAGAAAATTTCAGAAAAAAATAATCTACAAATGTTGTAACAGTGATTTTCTTTTCTAATAGTTCACTATATTAAAAATTCAGAAAACTGTTTTGTACTTTATATTGCATACCTTGCTAAAGCAAACTACCGACATTAAATGTTGGCTTCAATAATATATTTTTTTAATTTACATGCTCGTACACACATATTTCATAAMTTATAATTTAATTTGAACTAGCATTCCAAATACACTGGCAGGTTTACAAATCACAGCAAGATGCACATTACTGTCTCTGGAATATGAAGTTGTAAATTTATTTACTGGAATTTATTTTTGCTCTTTAAGCAATTTTGTATGTGTAAACAAAATCAGTCTTGCAAAGTCAATCCAGCTGATTGTCATCCAGATAAAGTGACATTTAAGAAGAGAGAAACTGGCAGACACTTTTTTCCCCTTTTGCTTCTATCCATTGTGTTCTGTTACTCTGGACAAGAACACAAATAAATTATTCACTTTTGCCTTTTACAACTTAAAAAAAAGTCTTGGCATCTACACCCTTTCTCAGTTAGGATGCCATTTTTGCAAAGACAAGGATGAGCTACTAAGCTGCTTTGCCTAAAAAGTTCTCAATCTAATACATATTGCACTGACTGCAGGAGAAAGCCTAGGATTTCTTCAATGTTTACTTTAAGCTGTTTATAATAGTGTTGATAAATTTAATAATGTTATGAATATTTGGAGCTTAGTTATCCCATATCTTTTCTCCAAAGTCCTCCAAACAGTGTGTTGGAAGTTCTCCTGGTTTGCATCTGCACTGTGTTTTCCTTCTAGCATAGCAGCTTTCCCCTCAAGCACTCTGTTGCTTACTTTCTTTAGGACCCTTGGCCAGACGGCTCAAAAAAGTCATAATTTTAGAGAAAGCTCTCTGCAGAAATCTTTATTCTGACAAAGCTTACATAGAACCACTTACAGAAACCACTAATTCTAGCAATATTCTTTCTCAGAAAGATATCTAAGGAAAATAAAGACGCAAAAAAWTTTATAATAATTAATACATTTTCAGCTACCTGGAGCAACAGAAAAGCATTGTTTTAACTCAAGTAAATGAGAAAAGCTCATTTGAAAACCATGGCTGCTAGAACTATGATTGCATTTTTCAGGTCTGCCGTTCATGAAAGGTTCATGTCCTCTTGTCTGAGGATATGCATGGGGCTTTTTAATATAGACCCTCTGCATGCCCAGTCCCAGCAAAYGAACCACTAGGATCTGTGGCTGAGTTGCCTGACACAGACTCGTGCCAGGCTGCACATCACTGGAGGCTCAGAGGYCTCAGGGAAGAGGCCAAGCTCTCACGATTGAAAGGTACCTTCAAATCTACTCATCCACAGACTTGATGGGGATGGCCACAAATTTCTGATTTATAGCCCCATAAGTATTTGTACTAAATATCAGTTCATAACTTCTAAAATAGTAAGGATGTTGGAGAAGGATTGGTTTTGTTTTCAAAATAAAACAAAGTTTTGTTTGCTAAGTTCTAAGTTTTGTCCTTCTAAGATCTGAAAGAAGGTTTTCAACCATGTAGATACTGACAATTAAACCTGTAGTGCCAAAATAAGTGAGAGTTCAAGTATGTTGATGTTCTAAGTTCTTAACCAATGAAAGAYGTTTATAGAGATGTCAGATTTGTGGAAAAACATGTCTCTCAAAAAGCGATTTGATGGTGCGGGAATAAAAATACCTACAGGAAAACAAAACAAAACAAAAGAGCACTCAAGAAGAGATGCTGAAAAGGGAACAAATAACAGATCTGTGGAAAGCAAAAAGAGAGAAACAGCATCTATAGAACASAAGGTGACCAGTGGGATGGAAAGGAAAATATAAGATTGAAAATAACAATGACTCTGCGATTCCATTAATTCTAGTGCCAAGCAAAATGACGACTTTCAATTCCCTGTCCTCTCCTCTGAAAGTCACGCTTCACACTGAGGGATGAGATACAACAAAGTTCCTCTTGTTTTTGCTTCAGAARGATGATTCTAGGTTGCGGAACTTGTCTTTTTTGATTCACATGGTTTTTGTGATGATGGCCAGTGCAGGGAATAAAGCATACTACAGTAATGAGAATCCATGGATTTAAAAAAAAAAAAAAGAATAGAAGACATTGATTGAGGTAGCTTTGGAGATGAGTTGCATTCTTAATAGATGAAAAAATTCWACATGAAAAACCTCATTTTGTGGGTGTAAGACTTTTGCCTTTAAGCTCTCAAAGCCTTCGAGCTTGGCTTTNAATAGGCTGCCTTCAACTCTGTAAACCCCTTATGAATAAGGAGTTTTCAGAGCATTAGAGAAAAGAAAAAAACCAAAATACATTGGAACTTAGGAATAATATGAATAATTTCCCTGACAAAAAGTTTTYTTCAACTCTTATCAACAAACACAATCTTAATGAAGACAAGCCATTGAACACCAGAATAGTTAAATCACTTTTCTAAACAATCTTTAGGCCTCTGCCAAAAYACACTCATCCTTTCATCCTTTATATACCCTGTGTTTGGTTTAGTTTTAGTCGGAACATGAAACTTATTTCATCTTTTGTCTCTTTTAGTATGTAATGAAATAACTTGAATCTTTCTCTCCTGTAGAGATTTATCCACAGATATGTGGAACTGACAGAACTTCAGTAATTTCAGTTTTTTGTGCAGACATGAATCTCTGGTTTAAATATGAATAAGCATTACAGCACCACATTCAAAGTTATCCCACTCCAGCTCTTTTAAGAGAGGCCCTTTTGAAAAGGCGAAGCAGCTAYGATGGAGTGGCAGAACCTGTTGCTCTCCCCTTGGCAGGTATATCAGTCAAAAAAGTAATAATTTTTCCCTAAAGTGGAAAACATGACACMTATTGCAAAAAAGTACTATTAATGCTATCACTGCTACACAAAAAGTAATGTTAAAATAATATTTTCCAAGAACAGTTGACTTGTTTTTCTTCGATTTAGACTTCAGATCCCACTTCTGCACCTATGGTTTGTTTCCTTACTCATGTCTGAAATCAGTCTGGGATTTCTTTCAGGTTGAGCTGATGGASCATTATTCCTGAACAACTAATCCTTGCTACAGCAAACATGGCTATTAAGTACACAAAATGGTATTTAACTGCTCAATAAATTTAATTTACATGACAGATKTTAGGTACACACACTGATTTTTACTCTGTTACAATTGATTTATAAATTGAAGTTGATGATTGCTAATAACAGTTTCCTGCCTCATTTTGCATTGTAACTTCAGGAAAATCTAACCACTCAGCAAACTGATGGCTTATTTGCACCATTAGGGGAAAAAAAGCGCAGCAATAATATATCATGATATTCTTTTTTAAAGTCAGTTTGCAGAAAGACTAAGATAGAAGCCTCACCAAAAAAATAGCCCCTTATGTTTAAAAAACCAAAACATGTAATTATCAAGAACAAAATATAAAATAAATAATGAAGAATGAACCTAAGCACCTGCAGCTTTTTTAACCAAGTTTGTATTTGAATGAACAACTGGAGACCCTCTTCACATCTCACTGTATTTTTTCATGAGTTCCACTGTCACTTCTCTCTCTATATATAAAATTTAGAAATGCAGCTATACTGGACTATCTATAATCAAGTATTAGCCATTTGAATTATGTGCTAAATGATTCCATAAATCTCTTGCAGTCCATCTATTTCCTTGGTTTTAATCAGCTTGGATTATTYATCTTGATATGTCACTTTCCTGACAATCATCTCTGCAAGATAGGTTCAGTTCAGTTAACTTCATTTCCTATGGCTCTTGGAAAACATTTGTCCCCATAAATTTATTGATATACATAGCAAGAAGCTGAAMTACCTCAGAATTTTTTCCCTGAGCACTATTTTATAGATTTTTACAATTTTATATACAAAAAATTCTCACAAAACACGCAAATCTCAAAGCCAAACCAAACAAAATAGACATCAAAGAGCCAATCCTGAAATTATTTTACCTGTACTTTTTTATAACACACCAGTGGACCCTAASTGCAGTGTGCTACAGACCATTCTTCATGAATTTGAGTGCATATAAAATTACAGGTAAAATGCATGTTTGTTTCTATAGCACATGTGGCTTCTGTTTAATAAGTTCAGGATTATTCTGATCACTGATCAACATCTTAGAGTTTCACTGTACTGTCTATTAAAACTAGGCCTCCAAAATATTTTATTTTTGAGGGGGAAAAAATGCAAGTTTTGTTTTGAACTAAAATGGAAAAGAACGACAACAAAACCTCTTGATTTCTTTATCAGCAAACACTAACTTTTGTACTACTTCAAAATTATTGAAGATTAAATGCAAAATTTCAAGGTGATGTTTTACACAAACTAAATTTTACAGCATTGACTAACTCACTTGAGAGCAGTTCTAAGAGGGAGGAGATGAAGCACTACTGTTTTACTGTCGATTTCTCCAAAGTGGTCAGACCTATGGACACATGTGGAGTAGGAATGTTGTTTTGGTCCTGTGAGCTGATATTCTAGGAAATTCCAGTGCCTGCAGGCCACTTGGGTGGCCTGGATAGTACAGCAAGTAAGTTTGTAAATTAAATTTCCAGCAACGTTGCTTAAATGGTATTTCCTTCATTATAAAATTCTTTAGAGAGCTTTTAAGTTTTGCCAATATTTTTTGTTAAATTTAATTGATAGAGATATCAACAGCTACCTTGCAAATTCTGAATATTTGCCAATAGCAATCACAAACAAAATTTTTTGGAGTGATAATAAATTTACCATGGTAGGGTATGTTCCAAAAATAAATTAAATAAATGCTTCTGTAATTACAGTGGCTGTAAGAGATACAGAACTGATAAAAACTATGTCAAATTTTATGAATATGGTTTGAGGCTGGAAACAGGAAATTTCTGTGTGCTAGAACCTCTGGCCTGCCATGTTTGCCTRCGCTAGGGATTTGCCATAAAATTTTGCCTTGAAAACTGTAATGAAGGTTTTATGTGACTCTATCTGACATCTGCATCCGTGTTCTACTGGTTACTGGCAACCTGGGATGGCTCTGACCTATGCCTGGCCATTACACATATTACTAGACAAATTTTTAGACAAATATTAGACAAATATTACAATTGCAAATAAACAATTGTTTATTAGACAAATACTTACAATCAGTTAATTTATMTTACTGGAAGGGGAATCCATATCATGTTCTCTTGATCTCAGTAAGGTGTAACCATGAAGGCAATTCACATGGGTAGATTRTTACCTCCAGGAACTCCTGCTTCTAAAGAGCTCCAAATATTGTTTTTGCTATAGATGGACATTACATATCAAAAGGCTCTAGGCAGCTGGGAAACAATTTCAGCCCTTAATATAGAGAAATGAAAAAATGGAGCTGCAGCAGTGTGATGTAGTTTTTGCTACCGAGTGAATAGAGAGAGGTCTTACTGTCATATCCTGTCTCTTTCATTGCATACTATTCCCCCCTTAATAGTTCTTTTCTCCTTTCCTCTCTTTGCTCCATAGTTTCCTGTCATGTTGCCAAATAAAACCTGTATATCAAATATGTAGAAGTTAATTCTGTGAGTCCTCTGAATTTTCTGTGGTTAACCATTTCTTAAGTTGCGACTCTGAGTTCACAGGTATTATAATGCTATGGTAAAACATGACCTTTGTGGATGAAAAGTAATATCAGATTGTTTCAAATTTTAACTTAAAGTTGTGCTGACAAAGCCTAAGGAAATCAACAGATTATTAGAAATACAGAAAATAAAGWCAACAATTTCTATATCTTCCTGTGATGCATGAAAATATTTTTTTTCACAGATATCATATCAACCAAGTGTTAATCTATCAATAGTAAATGAAATCATTGTGTTAGTACATATTCTTAGTAAGAAAAGAAACAGAAAGAAGGTAGCTTCAGCAGGAAATTTGTTAGCAAGAAATAAATTCCCAAAACATGGCAGAAATTCTGCAATGACTTCAATTAATCAACAGGATAACAACTATTATTAAGAAACAAACATTTAGGTTATACATAAAAAATATTAAATACAGATGAACTAAAAATAAAAAATTATTGAAGAAAAAAATCCCATTCCTTAAGGATGTAGAACCACAATGTCTTTCTACAATTACATTCATACTTTACTTTCCTAGAAGATACAGTAAAAATGAAAAATAATGCTGCTGCCYAAAGTTAGGATAAGCACTGTAGGACTTCAAGTGCAGATGCCGAAGAACACTTTATATTGTTACAATAAAGAGTTTTACATTGTTTTACATTACCATAACTTGTAAAGCAGCTATTTTGAAGTGATTTTGTAAACCCAAAGACCTGGCATGAACAAGCTCATGTCTTACTGAAACAATATGTACTTGGGTGCAGTTTTATCCTTTTATAGCAACAGAGTGTATGACATTTAATGGTGAATTAAATGTTCCAGGATTAAATAAATATATTGCACCAAAAGGAAATGCTATCCAAACAATTTAAAAGCATCCTGTGASAAAATATTTACAATAAATTGTTAATATAATCCATCTATTTCTCTTTATCAAAGGTAAGAACCTGGTGAACTACAGATCAATTAGATAGTTCTACACTGCAGTAAACCATTTTCACCTCATCCTCTGAACTGCTTTTTATCCTTCTTCATTTAAACTCACATTAGCTACTGTAAACCATAATCAGAACAACATATTAATTCAAAATAAGYGGTCCAAATTATAAAATATCTTCTTGGCCAAATACCAATTGTTTCTTTGAAAGGGTGAAGAAAATACAAATCCAGCAAACCTTTCTCTTAGTGGAAAGAGCAAGCACAGCTTTTCCAGGACTGTCTGCTCCTTTCCCTACTTCCTAAAACAGTTGCATTTAGACAGCTGGGAAGTCTGCATCTTGAAAGAATGTCAGGGAAGAAGAAGCTGGTGAGTTTTGCATGACAACATTAGTCTGGGTGAATTGCTTATACTGCTGCCTAATGGCTCTCTACTTTGAACTCCTGAAGAAAAAGCAGGGCATCACAATGACCACTCTGGGTCACACATCCACTCTGTGCAGTGAAAGCTAGAATTTTAGATAACTATGTTATTCAGGGTGTGGATGTCAAAGTCACACTATTCTGCCTTGCTAGCTTTTGAAATGATGTTTCCAGTCTCACAGACTAAGTATTTTCCTTAAAGTTTATAGGGTCCAGGTTTTAGATGAAAATCTCAACCGCGTCTTRAGAAAGCTCCTGGATTTTCTGGTTTTGCTAAACCCTTTAAGAATTAGTTCCTTGAGGACAAAGGAAAAAAGAAAGGCTTTTATAAAAACCTCTTGTAATTCTCCAAGATATAACTAAAATCAGTTACAGTTAAAACCAGTACAGTTGACTGTACKGTAATACGTGCAAGCAGAAAACAATATAGTCCTGCAGAAAACTGTGATCCATCTATTTTAATGCAGTAGAAAGGCTGCCAACCCTTCTTAGTTTGAATGCTACTGCCAACCACCTGAGCCCTGAGGCAARGACCTTTCCAGAAGAGTATTTTGGCCCTCCGTATTCCATTCCAGGGAGCAGGAGTGGTTAGTGTTACTGACATGGCCCTGTCACAGAATCACAGAATTAACTAGATTGGAAAAGACCTTGGAGATCATCAAGCCCAGCCTATGACCTAAAACCACCTTGTCAACTAAGTGAGTGCTACATCCAGTCTTTTTTTAAACACCTCCAGGGATGGTGACTCCACCACCTCCCTGGGCAGCCCATTCCAATGCCTCTCAACCCCACTTTCTGTAAAGAATTTTTTTCCTAGTGTCTAGCCTAAAATTCCCCTGGYACRGCTTAAGACTGTGTCCTCTGTCCTGTTTCTGGTTGCCTGGGAGAACAGCCTGACCCCCACCTGGCTACAGCTTCCTTGCCATGTCATGCCATCTAGTCACAGTTCACCAGTTGAAAAGATTTCTGAGTCGTTTATTCACTCTGCAGATTCAACCATGGAAAAATCAGGGCCCTCACACTGTACTCACTAAAATCAGAGCAGCTAGCAATTTTTTGTTAGTATCAAGCTGCCTAAAAAAGAGGTTTTACATCAGATTTTTACAAAAACATACAGTTTGTGACTTTCAGCATTTATAAGGCGGTCATATCATTGAATGATTAGATGTTTAACAGACATTACCTGTATTATTACATACTTATATTTAAATATCACTTGAATTTTTAGGTTAATATATGGTGCATCTAGTAATCCAGACTGAAAATTATGTACAGTATAAATAAAACCTTATATTTTAATTGTAGTCTAATGGGGGTAGTCAGGCATGAAGAACTGTGAAAGCAAAACTTAAATATTTTGTTTATTACAGATACATTTGTTCCTCTGTATGTGAGGACAAAGTTCTTCAGTATCATGAAACAGACTTTTAATGGCATAACACTACATTTTGCTATTGACCACACCTAAAAATTAATATATCGCCTGTGTTAAATAATTCTTATCTGTAAAAATTAACCCTATTTTGGCATTAATGTGTGCTTGTATTTGTATTGTAAAACCACTGTGTCTAGAATTCCTTTTTCTCCTATGATGCCAAGCAGAGTTTATTGTGAAATAGAACCACATGTATTTTTATGCCAAAATGAGATAAGCCTCAAATATGTCATGTTCCATGTTCCAATTTACACTTTATTGTGTCATGTCGGAGAGAGCTTAAATGAAGACTGTGGCCAAGAGGAGACATGGAACAAACACCATTTGCCACTTAGACTGCATGACTACCTCATTAAGGGAATCATCTGGGTGCTAGGATCAATGTTAAGAAATCACATTCCATTCCCTTTCTCTCTTTGTTTTCTCTCCTTCTCCCCCCCCCCCCCTTTCTCCTCCCCTCTATTTGAAACACAAACATTTATTTACAAATCAACATCTTCTTTCAGAAGGTTCACAAGATTAGCCACACATGGGAAACTACTGTAAATTTCTTCCTGATTCTCAGGTGCCAATGGCACTTCTGAGGAGCCCATCACTTCCACACACTGCTTGGCAAATTCATTGGAGTGTTGTGTTTTTCATATATGATCTTTAAAAGAAATTTCATTTTCTCCTTTGCCACCAGCAGAAACTTAACTCAGCAGATTTTACTTCCACTGTTTTAGAGGAATAACCCAGTTTATTAATTATCAGTTTTCTGATTGTTCAGTCCCTGGTTCACTGGCGAGCAAATAATGTTGAAATACTTGACTTGGCGTCCAGTGCATGATATAAACCAGATGAACTCTGTTGCTTAAAATAACYGGTTTCTCTGAGTTTCCAGTTTAATGTTTGCATGACCATATTTACATTTCTTTTTTATGTCACAAGGAAGAGCAAGAAATAAAGAAAAATGATGCAACTGGGCGGTTACCTAGAAGTTTAAGTACACTTAGGAAAAACCAAGTAAATTTAGGAATGCATCCACACCTAAGACATAAGAAGTAAAGTGYAAAAAATGTATCTGTTTCATAGTGCCACATGATGTTATTGCCTTCCACCAGAGCTGTCTGAGCAGCAGAYCCTGCTCCATCTGCAATGACCACTTCCCTGCAGCTGCTGATTGAGCTGGATTCACAGGGTAACTCACAGCATCTATCAAACTAATGCACACTTAACTTCATCTGGAGTTATAAATTTATTTGTTTGTTATATTTATCCCTTTGTTTCACCTACATCTGTTATAACAAAATAAAAGAAAGTGAGGACCCCCATCCTCCACCTGAAGACAATTATATCCCCCTTAAATAGTTTGGGTTTTTTTCCATTTCAGGTTTCTTTAATAGCTAAACAATTTCAGCTAGTGTTAACAGGAGTTTATCTGATCCCGGTGTTTGTTCAACTGTGTCATTTACTTTTACAACTGTAACAGAAATTTGTACCAAAGCCTGTGAAAGCTCTTGGTCTCTGAAGAGCCAAGTATTGACTGGAAATGATGCAAAGGTAAAACAAATAAAGGAAAACCAAGCTCATGTGGACAAACAATAAAGTAAGTGCTGTGTATTCACCTTCTTGCTGAAAAAGTTCTGATAGTATGCACACTTCAGTGTAGGATACAGCYACACACATGTGTTTGTATGTGTGCAGACTGTTTGTTTACTACACATGTATATAATGATCAAGTGTAGGGGGACATTGATGGGAAATATCTGTCTCCTCCTACTGCTAAAACCCCCCATTTCTTCAGCTGCATGYATTATGACATATTTCCTGAAGTACTTCCTAGCATTCTAACAAGTCAGAAATCCTGAAGAAGAGATACTATTAAAAAAAAAARAACAAACAAAACCTGAATAACATTTTATATTTCCGTATCTTAAAATATAAATGTTCTTCCCACAGAAAATTATGTAAAACTATTTTCTACAAAGTTGGGTTTTTTTTTTTTCTTTCAAAAATGCAAAATTTCCAGTGAGATTGAAATTCTACCTACTGAAATGATCTTTGTTGCCTTTACACAATATCCTTGTAAATTTCTCTGAGAGGAAAGAATGAGTATAGGTGAAGGAAAAAGTACAGAGTAATGGAAGTAAGACTACCCAACAGGGTTAAGAACACAGAATATCTAGCCTGGCCAGTATAGACAYCACCAGGAATAGGAGCTTATTGCTCACCACTTAAAACAAATTAATCAGCAAGTCTGTTAATCTACATCAGAAATGAGATAGAGRAGAACAATAGAGGCCTCATAAGGGATTTTTTTTTTCCATGAGAATAGTAATTTTAGAATTCTAGACCATTTGTCCTCATCAGAAGCTCTGTGTTTGCGCCTAGTCATTCTGCATTAGAAAGAGYACTGTGACAGGAGGAGCTGTTAAAGAGACTGGCAACATGAATTATAGGGACATGAAATTTTTCCATGTGAAAAGTTTAGTTAGAAAGCTGATAAAAAAGAGTGGCCTACAAATATATAAAACAACAAATCCTTGGGTCACAATTCTTCCACTATAGGGAAAATTAGACACCAGGATGAAGAAAATCTTTTACATTGCATAGGGCTCATCTGTGGAAGTGAGCAGAAAAAAATAGTGCAAAAGAGAAAAATTCAGCTATTTTTTTATTTTTATTAAGATCAACATTTAATGTGAATAAGTAAAATACTCAGACTTTTTAGGCTAAGTTATACACACGGTGAAGAGACTTCAAGTATACTCATACACAGGGAACTACTGAAGATGTTGAGAAGATTATCCCTCAAGGAAGATTATACTGTAACCACCAAGTTTCTTACTGTTCCTATTCAAATATTTGTTCTGACTGCTGGCAGAGACCAAGAGCTGGATTATTTTACGTGGACCACCCATGTGCTGCAGAATAACTGCCCCTACTGCTAAGGGCACCAGACTGGTATTTGTGCCAGACCCCTCCAGGTGGGCAGGAACATCTTTTTTTTTCACTCTTATTTTCCTTTATTGCCCCATGAAGAAAGGTGCTTTAAAGCATTAAATTACCTTTCAGCATATTGGAGGAGTTTTCAATTAACACTCACAAATGCCTCTCACAGAGAATACTGAAACACAAAATGACCTGGAGACTATTAGGTTTCTAGGGCACAGAAATAAATTGGATTTACTAGTTCCAATAGGAAATGYCAGTTTTCCCTTAAAAAAAAAAATCTATTCAGATCCACAATGGAAAAAAACTAATTCTAGAATGCCATAAAATAAACATTAATATGTTGCCTTTGTACTACTTTTCTTATTTAACGAGGTATCTAGAAATTAATTACAACATTTGGACATGGTACATGCTGAACTTGCGTCATCTTGATCCTGATGTATTCAGTATCAGATTGGATGATAGGTCTATTTATAGTGCTCCCAGAATTTGTGATACATCAGGGAATTACAAGCCAGTTACTTCTGACATTTGCATAAATATTCATGGACATCTACAATTTGTAAATCAAACAGAGTATTTCCTGGTGTTTATGGTGAGTGCAGTCTTTTCCTGTATCCCAAGAGATGCTAGCGTCTATGCCCAGCCCCGTCTGGAAAGCTGGCTTTGTGTGGGGACATTTTAGCCACAAACAGCAAAGCCCAGCCATTCATTTATTGTAAACTGTAGCAACACTAATCATCATAGTTTACCTCACTGTGTATGAAGGAATGTTTCCCGTGGTTATTTATAGATCTGACTTTGGCTGCCAGAACATACTTAAGCATAAATTAAAAAAAAAAAAAAWAAATTGTTAATAAAATACGTATAGATATACTTCTGTTTTCTGTTTATTTCACACGAATTAAATCACTTCCAAGGCTGCATCAAGAATCACAAAATCACACAGAATAAGCACTCAGGTAACACTAATCCGAAGCAGCAATAAGAAACACTTACAGATGCAGTCCTGCATCTGTCCCCACTGTGATAGATTCACTTAACCTGTCTGTGTCACGATCAGCTATATCATATAAATTTTAATCAACAGCTGAAACCTATGAACATGTTACTTCTCTGCAGTTTTTTCTTGCTTTGGAACCTAAGGACTGGAGCTTGACTTTCTGAGCTGCTAGGAAATGGTATTGAGACTCCATTGTATTGACTATCAGGGACTCTGTAGGCAGTTTTGCAAGGAGGTAAGTCTCCAACAACACAAAGAGTTAAGTGTGATTCACCTGCACCTGCTCTCTTATTTCCACTTAATCTGACTTGCAATGTGCCTTGCTATCATATTGCCACTTTTCCCAAGGCCTCAAGTCCACATTGCCAAATGTCTGAATTGGGTAGATGATATTTTTGCAYGTAAATTTGTCTAAAATAAGTCTAATTGAGGTTCAAAACATCCCTTTAGGGGTGACGTGGCATTCCATGAATTACAGAATATGAACAGCTAAATATGAAATCAAATGTGTGATTCGTTGTGTTCACTAGAAAAGTTCACGCCTATGCATTCAAACATTTTATTTCCCAGAAAATGTTGAATGGCTGGTCAAATAGAACCAAGACATTTCCAGTGAGCTGGGACTGTAAAGCCTAACAAGTAAAACAATAAACTTTAATCTGGTTTCTATTTCCATATCATCAACAAGCTTGATAACAAAAAGTTCTAATATTACACTCTTGTCACAAAGACAGCTTTGACATAATGAAGAAATCCCCTTAGAGAAGGGATTCCTGAAAACTGCTGTTTAAGACAGATATACCACTTTCCAGCCCAGTTCCCAGGAGTTTAATGTCTTGAAGTACAATTATCTGGCAGGAAGGAATCTGCCTCCTTATGTACAAATGCCATGAGCAGCTGGCTGCAGAAGTGGTGTTGGCAGTAGCTTCAGCCACATGACTGTTCCTCTAGTCCAGGGAAACATGCCAGATGGCAGCCAAAGAAGAAAAACAGAAAGAAAGCTGAACAAAAGAAAATCACATCACCCAACAAAGAACCTCTCTTTCTTTTCCAGATGAAGGTGTAAGTGTCATGATTACTGATTCAGGAAGTGTATCACCCCAGCTAACTGAATGAAGATGTAGTTCTGAAAATGCAATAATTTAGCAAATTTACTAATTATTTGATTTTTCAATTTAATGCATGTTAATGACCATAATCTCCATAACACCCATTTTACTTTGGAGTTTACCATCTGTACAAAATAGTCTCCACAGAAAGTTTACTCAGCACTGTGTTTTTCACAAACGGTGAAATAACTCACATGTGGTGTAAAAAGACTAAATGACCAGACAGGCAGATGCCTCTGGAGAATTCTTCTAAGTGGTCCTGAGGACCTGGGACTGGACACAGTGGGAGCTGTGTTTAGCATCTAGCAGGATTGAGTGTCAGAGAACATGTTCTTATTCATACATCTCAGTTATGTGCAGGCAATTTGGCTAGGTGCTTTAGTTCTTCTTCATCCATGTGTGACAGGATTTAGAGATCATGAAAAAAGCTCCCAAAGCTTCTACCTCTATTCATTCTTCAGAGATTTCAAGAGGCTCTAAAGCATCACTGTGCTGCTATTAGGGCATAGTTTTCACAGTCACATCTAGTGCTATTTTCCCAAGTGAATATAAAAGCAGCAGGAAAACAGTATCTCTATTTGCATTTCAGTGAGGGACATGTGTTTCAATTTAGAGAGACTCAAGGTTTTAAAATGAAAGAAAAAAAAGGAGAGAGGAAACCAAAAGGAAAAGAGGTGAACTTCTCTGTGTGTTCTGAAAACAAAATAAATATATACACTTTTTTCGTATTGCAGTAGAGGAATGTTCATCTTCCCAAGAACAGAGTGGGTACACATCCTCACAAAACTAAACAACCCTCCTCCTCCAGCCTGCAAGAAGTTATATAAATTGTGAAATATTTTGGCACTCTCCTGAGTCTCCTCTCTGTGAAGTACCCACTCCTGACCTTGGTTCTACATCTAATGGTATGAATACTTGCATTTCTGATGTAGAGTGAAGTAGATCTACCAGCTCTTTTAGTCTACTTCTTTGGGCTTTGTTCCATTCAATTTGCTGAAGTTTTAAGACATGGTTTATTTGATGAGACAGGTGGAGTAAGAAGAACTCTAAGAGACTGAATTGCATCCTGTATCTTCCTAGAAAAATTGCATTGTTTCAAGGCATATTTTTCTCCTGCTCTGGGAAAACTTGCATCACCCTGGGTCTTCTGTTACCTTCTGAAAGTACTTCCTGATGAGTAAAGAAACTCAATTCACTATTTTGCTATAAGGTGGCATTCTTAATTTGCCTGTAAGGGAGAATCAATGTATCACAGAATCTCCCAGAAATTAAGTATGTAAATTAAAACATGATGGTCTATTTAATCGATTATATCACAGAAAAAAACCCAAAAAAACAACAACAAAAAAACCACACACACACACACAAAAAAAAAACAAAAAACAAAAACAAAACCCACAAAAAAACAAACAAAAAAACCCAACCCCCTGTTTTTTCCCAAAATATAAGAAAAAGAAATTTTAAATTATGACAAACTTCACACTTTAAATGGTTTGCTGAACAATGTTTGTCATGGAATGCATAGACAGCACTATCAGATATACAGTTAAAGAAAGCAAAATCCCTTGACATCAAATGCTTGAGTAACGTGAGCAGAACTGTCAGCTGACATAAACAAGGTTATTAAATTACATAGGCACTGAGCACTGTAAAATTTTGTAGTAGTTTTCTAAATTTAACCTACAGTGTGAATGGAGCCATGGCAGTGACATGGCAATATATATATTAAGGATTTTGATTTCTTCCCTTGGAGACTTACAGTTAAATTAAACAGTAGCAAAAAATATGGCTCAAATTCAGAAATACTATTATGATCCTTTTTTAAAAAAAGTATCTTCAACCTCATCCTAGCTCTTAAAAGCTCCTGAAAAACAAACATGTAATGCTCTAGGGTAACAAAAAATTCATTCACACTTCTGGACTTTTGATAAAGGTTCCTTGTTATTTCAATTTAATTAACAACTTTTAAGAATGTTTGCACTTTGCTATATTGAAAAATTAGAAAATATGTAGTATCTACGTAATTAAAAAAAAATCAGATCCTATATTAACATTTTACCTGAAACATGKTTTTTTTGCCTTTAAAGCATTGAGATAGATAGACAGACAGACAGATAGATAGATAGATAGATAAATAGAAACAGAAATTAAAAAAAAATAGATATATTGGTATAAATTTGTAAAAGAAACATAAGCAGCTTAATTTAAGTAAAAAGTCCCGTACAATAAGATTTCTTAAGGGAATCTCAACTAAACTCTATGATCTAATTTTGAACAGATACCATCTTTTTATTTTCTATTCTAATATCTTTAACTGTTGTTATTCTTTCTGTCATAAACCTAGCTCCCTCTGTATGAACAGACTAACTTTTACAAAAGAAAATTGCAAAAGAAATTGTAAAATAAAACTGAGAGAAGTTGGACAGTTCACCTAGTCAGTTCAAATTCACCTATACAGTGTGTGTTATCAGTAATCCTATATAAAGCATTTATCCTCATTTTGTATGGTACATGTGTAAAAATCAATTTGAATGTTGCATTGATTAAAAAGATATTTTTATGATATGTAGTAAGTTTTTCAATTAATTATATGGGAGGATTGTAAGAATTTTTACATGAATCCATTATAAATAAATGTAAGGAAGCTGAAGAACAAATATTGGTTCAATTGCCAAAAGCAATGTGACAAATAATAGAAATCAAGCATTGCTGCAGCTACTTTTAAACAATAGTTTAATCTATTTTAATAGTTTAAAATGTTTAACACAAAAATAATTAACAAATATAATTTTCTGGCAAAAGCCTCATAACCATAAATATTAATTCAGGATTGATATTCTATATCTGTGTGTCATATCTTTAATTAAATATTCTAACTTGTAATAAGTACTGAGAATACTAGAATTATTATTTTCATAAGAACACTGACATAAACATTAATCTACTTTTTCTACCAGCTTGGTGTGCCAAAAATATTCAAAGTTATTATTTACTTGAACAATGCAGTTTCATACACTTCCATGATCACTTGCTCACAGTATTACTTCTTATACAGAAAAAACACCTGTTTTTCTGATATACCATGTTCAGCAAAACCTTTACAAGCCCAAGAGAGCCACAATTCATACAAGTCATTTCCAATTTTTTTAAAGACTGCAATCCTCTAGAAGAACAAAAAAGATCCACAGTTGCAACTGTTACCACAGTCAATTGCACCGTAAGCCACCAGAAGAGATACCTGTATGACTTCAAAAAGCGAAATCTCATCTTATTTCTTGGAGATGGACGAGGCATATAGGTTCCAAAGGGATCCCACAGGAAGGCCATGGGAAAAGCTAATTCCAAAACTGCTTAATAAGTATATCCCTGAGGGGACACAGGACAGTAGAGCTGGAAGTGCCCCACACTAATCATGAAACGCTCGTAACTGTGTAAGGGTATGTCCTTTTCCTATGGTATGCTTTGGCAGAGATGTGGCTGGCTGGGAGCACAGGCTAAAGGGATGACTGGGATTTCCTGCTGCGTGAGGCTTGCCCTTTGCATAAACATCTCCTATATTCAGGGCTCTTATCGCATTATTCAAGTGAGAAYTCTTATGGTAAACCCTTAGATAGTTACAGCAGCCACTAAAGAGCACAGAACTATGGAGCTAGGGGAGACCAGAAATAGCCAATGCTCTGATTGTTCACTGCTGCCCAGACAACAACCCTCAAATATCTTAACAGTCTGTTGAGAGTATTTTTAATATAGGTTTTATCTGAACAACCTCTTCCAACTGACATCAGGCAGCCAAGACTATGGAGAGGAAAAAAACCCAAATGAACCAAAACCCACCCCAAATTAAAATCTGCTGCATCTCTCAACATGTGCCCCCAGCATAGCAAGGAGCTAGTAAACAGGGAGTAAAACTGCTGCTGGAAACACGATCACAAATCCCTCAATTGCCTCTTTGTTTAATTCTTAACTCTTTTCAAGTGTGTCTTCCGTCCTCACAGATTCTTAAGAGAATCAATTTATAACATTAAGCAGCTTTCCTGAGAGGGCTTAATGATCTACAAGAGATCAGCCACTCTAAGACAGTACGTCTCAGTCTGGTAGATAATTTTCAGGCCTCTTTGCAGCTTTTCTTGATGACATTACTGCTGCACTGAATTACCACCAGTGACGTTGAGAACTGAACTCAGATCCTTCCTACCTGAGGTCATTCCAGTTCAATGTCTTTTTGTTGTTTGTTTGCTGGCTGGGTTTGCACTTCTTTTTGATTTATTATTTATTTTTTATTCAAGCCTCAACTTTTGCATACAACTGTTCCAGCCAACCTTTAGCAGTGATAAAAGCAAGTGGCTTCTCAATGTGACTATGATCTCTCAACACTGGTAGGCAGAGTATTCTCCCCTTCCAATGATCTTGAGACAAAATAAATTCAGATATTTTTATTCATAAGAAATGTGATCAAGAAGAAACTCAGTAACCAGAGCAAGGTTAAAGATAAAAGTTCAGAATTACTCTGGGCTTTACCAGAAAAGTTCAGAGACTTAGAAAAATTAATTTCTAGAGATCCATTAGGACTATCCATCAATTATCTGATAAAATGTACTGTTTTCATGGTGAAGTGTACTATGGGTAAGTACACCCTTCAGAAAGATTGTAAATGTACTATAACTGGCTATATTTTTCTTCYTGGAGGAACCATTTTTCTCCTTTTACACTGACTAACGTGCTACAGCATCAACTGACAATGTCTTCATATCATAAGTTTTCAATATGTGGGATTCATATGTGAAAGCCTCAAGAAGGCCAAAAGTATTTTTTTTATTTGAACAGTTAAAAGTGTAGACTATATAACTGAATTAAAATAATGTAGCAACTCATTTTCAAAGGAATGGGATTGAAATCTTTCCAACAGGGGTTAGTAAAGTGCCTTCTGAGTATCATAAGCCATAGTCCTTCAAAATCATGATATCATTAAAGTCTGACTGATTAATAGATCACTTTAGGCATGCCTGAATAATACTGAATGTGAGCGCTGCCAAGATCAATATTTCTCTTCTGGCAAATAAAGCCAGGGTAGGCTTCATTTTTATAATTGTATCCTAACTATCTTAATATTGCCAGGTATTTTTCCTTTTCACATTCTGTTTCTAAAAATGATTTTGTACAACACATTAATGTAGCAACAAGATTTTCCTTGTTATTTCTTTTGATAAAGAAAACTGAACCAAATAATCTGAACACACTTATTGTGAGCTCTCTTTCCTCCTTGGTGCCTTTCCTTCACTGTGGCACTAAATCTTCTAATGAAGGCAACCACAATAAGGTCACAGAAATAAGCTTCTTACAAGATTACTAAAGACTAAATTTATACCTTGATATCAAAACCACTTATTGTCACTGTGTAGTGGCATGCAGTAAATCACTGTACCAAAACATGTCACACTGCTTATAGAGATTCAAAGAAATGAAGGAACAAAAAAGTCCGTAACACACCTTGACTTTTACAGAGAAGTAGCTGGACTCTTCCAGCCAATTACCTTTTCTTTTAGACCAAAACAAAACATTTCTAGAAACACTCAAATAACATAAAATTATTTGACATGAAGTTGCTGCTTTTTAGAACTGAGGGTTTTTTGGTTTTTTTTAGATAGCTCAATAGTATGAGTAAACAAATTCATAGTTTTACATTAAAGGGTTATAATCAATCATTGCATTCAGTGATAATCCAGACTTCTTATAGAAATGAATACTGTAATAAACATTATGGTGCCATATCTTTACCATTCTGTGCAGTTTTGTGATTGCAACTTCTGCTCTACACTTTTTGACAGATTCTGGTATATCAGCCCCACACTCCTAGCTGGCCAATGGTACCCCTGTAGTGTGCTATGACAGCTTCAGGTTTACAGGATCCACAAAAGGTAAATTTTTAGAAACATTTTCACTATTCTCCCATATATGTCAACTACTACTTTATATAGAAAAGTTTCTTATAAATAAACAGCCAAATTATACTTAGCATAATTAAAATTTTGAAACTTAAAGTAATAGCATATAAACCCACTAGATTTTATTTTGGTTGGTTGAAGTTAAGTGTAAAACCTCCTGTAATTAAATAGGTCTGGTCATAAGCTTGACAGACATGGTATATTTTCCTATTTTGACAGATGAAGTATTAGTAGATGTAGGAAGCAGAATAAAAAACTATGAGGATAATTTTAAGCTGAGGGCTTTCCTACTTCCTCCCTTTGTGGCTCCTGCACAGTCATGCTTCTTGTCTGGGCAGCCTTCCCAAAGCCTGTATCCTCTGTGTGCTTCTATTGCATGCAGTGTTGTACTTTGAGAAAAAGGATGTTACCATTCCAGTTGTGACAATAGCAACACTATGGCTGAGCTGGGATCTACTACTCAAACTAAAGAAAAAGAGAATAAAAGAAAACTGCATAGACAGTTGAAGCTGGGATGGGTGACACAGGAAGAGCATAGAGTAGAACAATTATTTAGGATGGGGTCAGAAGACCAAGGCAAAGCTGGAGCAGAACTTGGCAAGGAACACAAAGAATATCAAGAAGGGCTGCTATGGGTATGTTAACCAGAAAAGGAAGGTCAAAGGAGGAGTAATGGCCCCTGGTGGGCAAGGCTGTAAAACTGGTAACAAGGATAAGGAAAAGGCCAAGGTACTCATCAGTATTTTTACTTTGGGCTTCAGTGATAACCTCTCTTCCCACACCTCTCAAGTGGATGGACAGCAGGATGGGGACCGGGGGAGCAAAGTCCCTCCCACTGTGAGTAAAGATCAGATTCCTGACCATCTGAAGAATCGGAATGCACAAAAGTCTGTGGGATCCAGTGAGATGCATTCCACAGCCCTGAGAAGAAATGGCAGTTGTAGGTGCCAAGCCACTCGCCATGATATTTGAAAAATCATGGCAGTCAAGTGAAGTCCCAGGAGACTGGAAAAGAGAAAACATTGTATCATATTTTAAAAGGGTAGAAAGGAGGACTCTGGAAGTATCATGGACCTGTTGGAGCAAGTCCAGAGAAGGTCACAAGGATAGTAAGAGAGATGGAACACATCTACTGTGGGGAAAGACTGAGATAATTGTGTTTGTTCAACCTGGAAAAGAGAAGGCTTTGGGGTGACCTTAAATTACCTGAAGGAAGGCACTAGGAAGACATCATTCACAAGAGTATGTAGTGACAGGACAAGGGGGAATGGCTTCAAACTGGAAGAGAATAGGTTTAGATAGGTATTAAGAGGAAGTTCTTTGCTGTGAGGGTAGTGTAGCAGTGGAAGAGGCTGCCCAGAGAAGCTGTGGATGCCACATCCCTGGAAGTGTTCAAAGCCAGACTGGATGGAGCTCTGACTAACCTGGTCTAGTGGAAGGTGCCCCTGGCCATGGCAAGGGGGGGCTGAACTAGATGGTATTTAAGGTCCCTTACAACTCAAATCATTCTATGTTTCTATGGTTCTATGATACAACAACAAACTCTGTTATGTTGTTTTAAAAATTCTCATTTATCAACAACTGGAAACTCGGAAAGAGTTCAAACTGAGGTCATTACAAAAGGCAGGATGGTTTACATTAGCATACAGCATTTTACAGGTGCTTCTCTCAGAGCATTCCTCCTGTTTTCAAACACTGTTTTATGGTTTAGCTAGACACCTCCAAACAGAATGCCGCTGAATTTTGTATAGCTAGAATCAAATATTTACCCACTATTTCAAAGATATATCTTGCACAATTTGAATTATTAATAATTAAATAATATTCATGTTAATTTTGTTATGGATTAGATATTTTCCCAGCTTTTAAACTTTTTGTCTTGCTATCACGGCAAATGAAACACAACCTTCAAAACAAGAATTAGCAGGGAAAAAATTGAATATAGGATAAACTTACATTCTAATTTTAACCAGTAGAATGATAGTGGTTTAGTTTCACATAGAGATGCCTCAATAAAAGTTTATGCTGGAAAGCTAAAAATATATAAGGCTTAGAATTAAATAAAATTTTCTACATTTCATCTAGTTTCTAGACAACTTCAAGCTTATTTAAAAAAAAAATTCCTAACTTCCATTATTTACATTATTTCTGTACAGAATATTATCATTCATAACAGAGATATTTTCCCCTGTAATCAGTATCCTGAAATTCGAAGTCTTCCTTTTTCACCTGAAAAAATAGGGTCACCCTAAACAAAAAACCATACCCAAACCCCTCAAAAGGCAAGCAGATTTCCTTCAGTCTTTCATTTTTTTCATCACTCTGATCTATTTTAACACTTCAGGGAGTCTGAATATATATTACTTTGATACCAGTTTGGCCCTATTAAAGTGTGCAATGCAAAATAAATCCCAAGTTATTTCATTTGGGATGAAGTATCAAGAAAAAGGCATGTTCTCTCCATATTTTGTTAAGTTTAATAGTCCATTCAAGATTATATCTCTTTGGATTGCAAATGCTTTCGGATTATTGTTATTTATTATTCCTTAGTTTTAGTGCTTAATCCTACAGCCCTTGTGTCTGTGGAAAGAATCTGACTAAAATATTTCGGTAAGGCTTTTTTATTGAACAATGGCTTCTGAAGTGGTTGTTAGTAGTGACTCTACTCTTTTGATTGGAGCATCCATAAGAATGCTCTGCTAAGAACTTTTTGTGATTCATAAAGAGTCAGCATAGCCTGTAGCCCTTTTTTTAAAAGGGTTTCTTACATGTCTAGCCTACTACAATTGTGAACTTCTAACCATTTTTATTATCTCCTAGATTCCAACAAAATTATTGCACTAAAGGGTTAAAATTGTCTAGAAGGAGGACATGCAAATATGCACACAAACACACTTGCACATACATACATTGTATGCATGCACACAACACACACTTACACACATTCATTTTTTCATTAGGAAATATATAATTATTCTGAAAACATCACAAAATATCTGAGTTTTGCCTTTTCAGTAACTTTTATAAAAATGTATTATTTATTAGCTAATGCTAATTTTACAGATACAACCTGACTTGAGATGCATGTTATAAAGGGTTTTGTCTCATCAGTCATTAACTATTTGTATTCTCTCATATATTTATTGTGTGGAAATTATTCTAAATAGTCATGACTAATTAAAAGTGAGAGGAAATTTGATGCTTTTGTCATTGTCACCAGAGTCATTTGATGAAGCTCTAGTCGGAAAGTGAAATGACTGTGCCTGTGCTGGAAGCAAACCACATGAATAGATAAGTGTATGATTAAAACAGTGTGAAATTCTTTCCTACAGATTAAAGTACTAATACTAGAGAGCAAGATGGGAGATGTCAAAAATGTACCAGCCTAAACAGATAGCTCTTCCATTAGTCATGCATACAGACACTACCTACTATAGGCGACAGATATCATCAAGAAGGGAATATCAGAATGAAAACCACGAGCGACCTGAGCTCAGAAAAAAAGTTATTTTAATAATGAAGGTGCTAAGCCATGCAGCGATGTGAAGACTATTGGAATATATCTAGCAGAGTTTTTATGAAATTTGCAAAAACCAACTTTTACTGAACAAGGTTTTTGTCTGAGTTCCCCTGAAAACTCCTGCAGCCTGTTGTAAGCACATTATCCTTGGTGCACACTGTTACGGTTATCTACGGTCATTATACAAGCACTGTGCACTGATCTTCAGCTTATAAAGTTATAAACTACACAATTCTGTAAAAAACACAATTGCAAGTATTTTTTTTCAATGGTAGCCAGATTAACTTTGTTAATAGAAATATGTCCTGGGCAGGACATAACTGTGTTATATACATATTTCTATAACTGTGTTATAGAAATTATATTATTCCTGGTAATTTTCCAATAAATTTTATTTTATTTATTAAATTTGTATTTAGCAAAATAAATGGTTTGCATAACAAATGTGTGTTGTTGTCATTGCTTTTTAAATCACGGCTGAAATCAAAGCTTTTCTATTTATCTGTTTTTTCAAAGGATGCTGATAAACTTCAAGGACAAATGGCGTCTCTAGAACTACTGAGGAACCTAATTTTAGTACAAATGAAATTGAAGAGCTTGTGCAAACGATTACCAGGCACCTTTGACTCATGTTTGGAGCTGTTTGGCTTATTGAAAGGGGATTTCACAGATAAACAAAATGTATATTCAGCAAATTACCTAGGAAGCCTTTCAGGTTTTTTTTCTTTGATTCCTCGAAGATCTGGCAGAGAATTATAGTCATTTCTTGCCCTGAACACTTAAAATCMTATGCTTTTAGTGGGATTTCAAGAACTATTTCGCAGGAACACACTCTACTTCTAGGTGACTGCAACAGAAGAGGCATCAGAGTCACTTAGATCAGAGCTAATTTGAGAAGTGCCTTAGGACAAGGGCAAAAAATGGGACAGCTCTGGACAGGGCTGAAATGCAAAAGAAATAAGCTTAGTTTATAGTCTACTCTTCAATTTACTGAATCAGTTTTAACATATGTAAGAAATCCCGTTTGTATCATGTATGATATTAAATGATCTTTTGTAAAGGTGGAAATAAAGATCCTACTTCAATGCCTGAGCAGCAGAAGATAGAATTAGCTGCCAGCAAGTCTTGGGAAATCTGAGTCTTAAAGTCTGGGCAACTCAGCCCTGTTTGTTTGTGTGACAGTGAAAAGGCATGGATCAATTCTCCTGCTGCTCAGATAGGTACATCCATCTGTCTTTTAAAGATGCACAACTTTTATAAGTTCTTAAACAGGGACATTTGTCTTATGCATTATTCTGAAGAAAGGAACAATTAGAGACAAGGCATTAGGGCTGCCCAGGACACACTTTTTAGAGAATTAGCAAATTGGTTTACTTGTAGGCTCCAAGAAAATATGCCCTGTGAAAATGAGCAGAGTGAATTGGTAGTCAATATGGCAGACAAAAATACAGGAAAACACAAAAGTGGTGCCTGCAAGGAAAAAGTGCAGACAGCTCTCTTATATACAAACCTAAATATGATTCAAAATTCAAACTTCCCCAGTATTGTTAAAAGTTTTAGGGAACAAACTGACTTCATCAACATTCTACTTATTTTATATTTAAAGAGGACTGTCAAATAAAGTGTTTAAGAGAACACTTTAGGTATTAATTTTGTGTGTTTCAACAGCTTATTAAAATGAAAATTATCCATCTGTAAATAAGTGTTTTTTCATGCAGTGAAAATGGAAGTTGAAGGAACTTAGATGTTTTAGCCTAAAAGGATAAAAGTACCTGAACTAGGATCAGAATCTTGCTTAGTATATGACTCTAATGTATAATAATAATATTTCATAATTTATAGTAATTTAAATGTAATAAACTTAATTTTGAAATAAGGAATTACCCTGTAGGTAGGGAAAAAGTCTTATATTTATTTTTTAATAATTTTTCATTATATTTATTCCCACTCAATCTCTGCTTCAATATATGAAAATTAATATAACTATATTTATAATTCATTCCTTTAGCTCTACTGACATTTAATTACACAGTCCTAACACAAGAATTAATTTATTGGATGATGAGAACAGCTTCTTTAGATTTTATATTGAAAGTGCTATCATACAGTTCCTAGAATTAATTATGAGAATTAACTTAGGAAAAGGATGAAAGAGGTAATGCTTGGCAAGTTGCAAGTTGCCCTAAAAAGTGAACAGATGTGAAAGTAATATTAGGACATTTGTTGCTGCAGGTGACTGAAGAAAATCCATTAATAAGAATTTATGGCAAAATTCTTGACACAAAGAAAAAAAATATGCAAAACTATGGTATAATAGTTTTGGTCACTTCACATTGAGAGCATATCAAAACTAGATATAAATATAACAAGTGATATGGTGTAGGACCACCTGCTCCAGGTCACTCTGCTCGAGCAGGGGGATTGGACTAAAGGATTTCCAGAGGTGCCTTCCGGCCTGAGATATTCTGTGATGCTGTGAAGCAATCCCACTTTTGACAGGCTTTGACGTCGTGAAAGCGACGGGATTTCAGAAGTGCTTTAACAGGCTGGCAAAGCACTTCGCCCTCTGTAGAAACACGCTCTCATGCCCTCTGGTGTTCAATAAAGYAAAAAACCTTACTCACAGAACAACTATTTCTAAAATAATAACACATCCATAACCAGGTAATTTTCCTCTTTTGGAGGGGTTTGTTCGGCTAGCTGCCACCAGATGTGTCTGATCTTTATCACCAGCTGATCCTCAGGTACAATGTCCGTTCTGACCAGCTGCCCTCGGCTGCAGCAGCTCCAACACCTCTCACACATGCACAGACCACATCTGCAGAGGGTTGTCCGAAACTGGAGCAAGTTCCTTCCCTGGACTCTTAAGGGCTTAAAACCCTCAGAAAACGGGGGTTAGACAACGTTTTTAAGGAAAGCATAATTCCTAGTATTTAAAAATGTGAGCTGTGTAAAATTCAAAGCGCTTAATATATTATTCAGTCTCAAAACAATGTGATTGTAAGGTTGGAGCAGCGACAAATAAACCAATTTAAAGATGATTGAAGCAGCAAGGCTGACTTAGGCCTCTCTTCTTAGTATCTGGGGTTGAAATATATTTTTTCTTAAAAAAGAAAAAAACAGCAAGCATCTGTACTTAACTTACTTGAATGTATATTCAATATATATGAATATTTCGATATTTGAAATTTTGAGGAACATTGGAGCCATCTCCAATACACAATCCCCATACAGAAATGCATGCCCAGCATGAATCATAAATTAGAATTTAATTCAGCAGTTTGGGAATAAGTCTACCTGTTACAGTTCGTGCTCACTAAAAAAAAGGATCAAATCCTGGGTGTATGAAAAGCAAAAAACCATATATTTTCAAGTTATGACATGGCTCAGAGTTTGCTGGTGCCTTGCTCAGGGGCAGCTCTTTGTCACTGGCCACTCGATGTCCTCATGCATAAGCACCCCTGGCGCAGGGGGAAGGTGGACACTGTTAYATTCCAGCTCCACCAAGGCAGCCCATTATTCCAACAGCCAGGGCTAAGTATTCATATATACTTAAAAAACCCCCAATCAACCCCTAATAATTTCACTTACCATAAAAAATGAATCTCCCCAAACCTGTTCACTACTAATAACCCTCCGTCCTGTCCTGTCTGTTACTAAAAAATGAATAGAAACTGAAGATTAATGCTAAACAAAAAAATCATTTTTAGATGCAGATTCTGAAGTGGAGACAGTGAAAACTTCTTTTCCTCTCAGACCCTGACAGAAAATGCTGATTTCCACCTATCCCACAAATATTTAATATGGTTCTTTTGATAATGAAAATAGGAAAAGAATCATTACCATTTACCATGATATGAGATTACAAGACACAGACTGCCTGTAGAGAATTCAGATACAGCTGTTCATCCATGATTATTTCCTTCCACATGAACATGTGAATAATAGATTTATAKAAAGTTTTCTACCCCAAAGAATCAGACTATAAAGTTGGAACAGGAGTAGAACAAACATCCAAACATACTTTTTTTACTCTTTTCAGAAAGAAAATATGAAAAACTATCAATAAGAGCACATGGGAAAAAAAATTAGTAGCAGACATTCCCCAAACAGACAAATGCAGTGATGATAACTTTGGATAACCTTAGTAAAAAGTTTATTTAGGAGTAAAAAGGTTATAACCTTTGTAAAAGGTTGTAAAGGTTAGTCAGATTAGATTCTCTTGAACTATGTTGTCCTTTAATTATTTGTACAGCAAAATATGACTTTTTAGTAAACGTATTTGTTTCTCAGTTTCACACATAAATTTGGAGAGAGTGTGTGTGTGAGAGTGTGTGTGTGTGCGTGTGTAGAAGCAGACAAACCCTGTGTTCAGAAGTGGAATAGCAATTTCTTTCATGAGAAGCCAAGGCCCAAGAGAGGAGCAAGGTACCAGTCCTGGAGTCAGGTGCATCCAGCTGGAAGTTTGAGTATGCAGAAGATTTAATTAAAGCCACAGGAAAAGAGAAGAAAAAGGTTTCACACAGAATGATGTAGTACTCCAAGAAAATAAAGAAAGATGGAAGTCTCCCAGAAGAACTGTAGTCAGGTGGGAGTTAGGAGAGAAGGAAGGAATAAGAGATTTTATAAGAAGCACGGAGATGACAGAGGAAATATGACTGAAGAAACCTCTGGTTTCGAATTCGTTTCTGAGGAAAGGAGGGCTTAATTTCTAGTCTAAAATGCTTTTGCCTCTTTTTTTTCTTTCCAATTCATTGGAGAAACTGCTTAATTACGATATACATGATTTGGTGAGAGCAGAATTGTGTATTTTAACCATGTTCAGCCAAAAATTATTTTCCCCTTATAAAAAAATCTTGGTGAAAGCCCATACAAAAACCTAAGCTTTTCCTTCAGACTTAAAATATTTTATATGATTTCAGCTTCGTACCTTGGGAATTTTTGCAAGATTTTTATAGTTGCATTAACTAGTACAGAAAATTCATTCATGCTTAAAAGGGAAATTTGGAAGAAAATTACTAAAGAGCACAAAAAAAAATAAAATAGAGATCTGAATGTTCCTAGCAGTAATTATCAACTTGGTTTCATAACAGATTTTTTTTCCTCTATTTTTTTTCCTCTATTTGCAAGTGTAAGTCAGCACTTCTGTTGTTCAATATTCTCAAATTGTAGAGGCTGCGATTATATATTGTATTGCAAGGTTACATTTGAAAAAAATGTTGAGTACTATGCTGCTTTGCAAAATTGGTTGCCAGTACACTAAAATATTTTTATCAGCTTCAGAGTTCTGGAGAACAGGCAATATTAGTTGAATGAATAAAGACATTTTGGAAATTAGTTCAATGATATTTCTGTAAATTGACAGTTGACTGCCACAGATGAAGCTGAGTCAGCAGTCAATCATGGCTGAGACCAGGAAATGCAGCTGTTGAGTACATTGATTTCATGTCTACTATGCTGATAAGAAATCTTCAAGACATTTTACCATATCTGATCAAATTTTTACTCGATATACTTCATTTAGTATCACTTTATAATTTTACCATACAGACTTTGCTGATTGTTAATGTTTCTCCTCATTTACTTATTTTGTCAATACTTCTCCTCATTAGAAGCCCAGATGTATAAAATATTTTCAACAGTAAACTTTTCTGAATGGATTTGCTTTAAGAATCAGTTGAAATGCCGGTTAAATTGGATATATGTTAAAAAAATGTAATTTTTAAAAAAATATGAGTCTTTTTGCTGTCTGTAGAGTTGCCTTTCCAAGATTGAGACAGATTTGCTGTGTCTGTCCACACTCTACATTCACTGTCTTTTTCTGGTAAAAATCCCAAATCTAGCATTTTTTCATTAATTTTGGCAATGYCATAGATCATCCTGCCCATCTCACATCAGATAGAAAATGTCACCACCAGAATAGGTGTAGGTTGCCTGGCTCACCTCATATTACCATTATCTAGTGACTTATCAACTAAAGACACTACTGAATGCAGTCAATATCATGAACTCTGCTGAGTTTTCCTCCCTAAAGTTCCATTTTGTCCCACAATTATTGCACAGCAATGTTGGTATAGTCATTTTTTGACAAGAATAATGCTCTTCAGCTAACTTCAAAGTGAAAGACAAAATTAAACACTGCCAATTAAGTATTAATGCTGCAAAACTTGCTAGTTTCTCTTACAGCATTCTGCAAAAAATCAACATATTCTTCACAGAGAGGTTCATCTTGATTTGAGGGCAACAATAACTTTTGAAGTACATAATGTATCTAGTATTTAAATAAGATAAACTAATTGTGAAATCACCTTTAAAAATTATCTTTTAAGTAAGATCATTTTATGTAAAAGATAATTTATAATTTAGTGAAAATGTTTTCAAGAGCAGCTGTTAGGAGAGTAGAAAGAGTGTCCTGGCTTTTCAAATTCAAAGTGTACCTGTGCTTTTCTATGTGATTCATCTGCTATGGTCTGGTAACTATGACTGATATTCAGCCTTCTATTTTTACAAAAATATTACAGTCTCTGTCAGTAAAAGCTTCATATGTAAATCCAATAATACACATTATTTTTTTAACGTAATTGCCTCCACTCATGAATAATTACATTTAACAATTTAATTACACAGTCATGAAGACCCACAATGCAAAACATTTAATTAAAAAAAAAATCAAACCAGGACAAGAAAAAAATAGCTTTGTTTTCCAGGATTCCAATTCAATAAACACTCAAGCATCAAGTTTGATACAGTATCTCAGAATGTTAGCAATCTGCTTCTGGGAAGGGAACAGAACATTGGAGCCACTTACATTGAAAGTGTAATTTCTGGCTTTTTAATTCAAAATGTTTTGCATGGCTTTGTTTTAGAGTCTTGGGATTATGTAGCCTGCTGTGTAGTAGACCACTTYTCACTTAATATGAGCAAGTATATAATACTCACATATTATATTGGCCACTTAGCTTTATGTAATTACTGTATTTGTTACAAAACTGCCTATCATATGACAGAACAAAGAAAGTGGTAATTCTGTACTCTTCTGGTGACTGTGTTGGGAAATTTAGTGGGCAAAATGGAGAATCCCTTTTTCCAAGTCTACAGTAAACTCACATATCTTGGCACTGCCTCAACAAGCCTGGATTCAAAATCTTCAAGAGAATTGTGTTAGCCAAGCTCTTCCTTGTCCTTTGAGATCTCTTATCAGTTACTGGGGGGGAAATACAAAGAACTTCCATTTTCTACTAGCCCTTTTCTTTTAATCCAGTCCTGACTGTTTATCCAATTAATATTATTAATCCAGGTAATATTTGTTAATTTTTTCTGCTAGCTTATATTACTTTAAAAACATTTCCCTGTCTTCATTTCAAGCAGCTAAGATGCAAAGAGGACTTGTCTTAAAAGAGCACACTGAGAATTAGAACGTGTATGTACACAATTACCAATATTTTCAATACCTGTTCTTGAAGAAAAATCAGGCTAAATGAAAATGCCTATGGCTATGAAAAATGTCTTTGTTCTCCTTGTACATTGTGCATTGTGCTACAATTTTTTAGGAAAAGACCTTATACTTCTTTTATCCACTGAAGTCCATATCATCCACTAACATGGAGCTGCAGAGGGGAAAGTAAGTATGGACAGGTAAGACGAGAAGAGAAGAATGTCTCATAGCAATGTATTAAATAAAATGGGAAATTATAGAAATTGAACATTGATATTAAGGAAATTGAGGGCAGAAGAAGAAAAAGTCATAGCAGTTATATTTTCTTCATATTCTGGCTGCCTGAGTTAGCTTTGCGAATGTGCTGAATCCATAAACAGAGATGAAAGTAAAGAAGTTTACCATAAGTCTTTAAGGCATTCAACCATGCACATAAAATAAAGAGTGAAATTTTGATCTTTTTTTCTATTCAGTATCCATTTACAGACAGAAAGCAATTGGTTCCCATTGTGAAGAAAAAAACCTTCTGTACAGTACTCAATATTTCAGCAATGAACCACAGTCACACACTAGGTGGAAAGGTCTCAGAAACTCATCTCTCCCATCTCCTGCTGGAAAGCAGATTATTACCAGCACTGAAAATTACAGACGTGATTTCATCTACTTGAGTCTGAGAAATTTCCAAAGCTGAAGATCTGACAGCATCTCCAGGTATCAGATGGAACACTGCACTACCCACACAGCTAAACTACCCACAGGCAAAAAAAAAAGCCAAAAAACCCCAATGTATTTCAAAACCACATACAAAGCCTCAAAGTCAATTTGTGACCACTGCCCTGCTTAGAACACTGTTCACTATGAGGAACAGATTTCTACGTCACTGTTYGCAACTATCCTTCACTAGCTGTTATTAGCCTGTTACTAATAGCTTCAGAGTGTTATATCCCTCCTTAGTTTCTCTTTTCTGCTTGAGTAAACATGAACACCTCTTTAGTCCTCCCTGAAAGCAACCTTACTGGATCTCTGAGGGCTTCTCCAAATCCCTCTTAATTGGAGCCCCAGAACTACAGGAAGTATTTCAGTAACTCACAATTTATGATGAAAATAACTGTTTTCATTGATCTGCTGGCCACAGATCTCCTGATGTATCTCAGTATGCAGTTGTTTTGCTCATGGTGAAAGTGTGCTATTAGCTCATACTCAACCAGGGGTCCATCAAAATCTCCAGGTGCTTTTCAGTAGAACTGCCAGTTAGCTATTTACTCCCTGCCTCGGTTATTGTGACCCAGCACCATGCATCTCTCCCGACTGAACTACACAAGCTTAGCCCAATTCTCCTGTCACTCACATCACATGAATTGCTGACATTTCTCATGTTAGTCACTTTTCTTCTGCCCCACAAATCAAAATGTCTCCTGGATGTGCTTTGCTTGTTTTGGAATACATATAGTCTTACCCTTACTTAATTCTTTAAATCCCAAAAGCTATTTATCAACCAAGTGGTGTCTGAATTAAAATACTGAATATTTAAAAGTTGTTATTTACTGCTGTATTTTATGCTATTGCTAAATTATTTTGAATTTAAAAGACTGAATGAAAAAGTTCAAGTGAACATCAGACTAATAACCAAGTTATTTGGATCAGTTTTTCTGCATTGGTAAAGTCAGATAAAAAGCTATTCAATTCTTCAAAAACTTACACATGTATTGGCAGCAATCCATATTTCACATGTGCATTTAAACCAGCAACTCTTAACCACGGATAATCATTTCTCATTCTTAAAAATGGAACTTCTATCTTCAAGGATAATTCTGGGTTCTCCAAACTTTCTTCTTTTAATAAATAGGATCTCAGGAGCTGGAGCAGTCTCACAGCATCATTTTAAACTCAAAATGGACCCTTTTGCAGCAGTCACTATAGACACACAGAGCAAAGGCAGCAAGCCTCCATTTCATAAAATGGAAATTATGAGATATTCTTCTATAGAGTTTAAAAAATTGTTGACTTCTCATCTGGTGTTCTGCATTGTTTCTGGTAACTCAAGAAACCATACGAGATAGCTTTACTTTTTCTTATCATAAATGATGGAGGATGAAAAAAAATCTATTGTTTCAACATGAAAAGAATTTGCCTCACTTACTTTCAGTCATTTAAAAGTTAGTTTAATTTGAAATATTTTCACTAGTCTGTGTATAGTAATGAACAAAGAAAGGCTTCTTGAAAATGTGATTAATTTCATTTACCTCAAAGGTCAGTTTTGGACAAAGCTTTAGAGGTGCCCTTCTCTTTTCAATACTCACAAAACAAATTGGGGTGATTATTAATGAAGATGCTCTGCTTTTACATGACTCAGTTGGGAGTTGAATTACAATTCAGCTGATTATGTTAGGATGTGGCTGTATTAATTTGATTTCTTTTGCTTACTCAGTTCCTTTTCTTCAAGCTTCTAATCTTAAAAACACATTATTTTTTGCAAAAGAAATTACTTAAGGACCACACAAAAAGGACAGAAGTTTAATTTGGCATTATGACTATCAAGGCTTATTTTCATTTTTAAACCAATACTTTTAAACTTTTTTCTTCATTGTAGAATACTGGATTGCAGAGTATGTATTCTACACTTATCTTTCTACACAGGAAATCGAACACATAGTGTACATTTCTTACTGTAAGCACCTTTTTTCACACAACTCATTATGCAGTGGTTAGAGGACTATCTTTCCCATTCTCCAATCAATCCCATTGTTGGCCAGTTTATCTCCTATTTTTTAAATTCCCAGTACACCTGGTTCTGTCAGGCCTTGCAAATGAGGGACTGGGGACAGGGTTGGATTTTTTGGTTCTTTGTCAAGTGTGGGAAGGGTGGGGAATTGGCCTGGAAAGTGTCTGGCTTTGTTCAAGTTCTAAAATGCCACAGCATCATGGGAGAGACTAGTACCGTACTAGAGAATTTCCATGGACCCATCTCAGAGAAATTGTCATAAAGTTTGCTTTTTCTCATGGAGACAGCATATTCTGCTGTGATAAATCAGCACACTATGTCCCATTATAGCTGTCATTTTGAGGTAAGCACATTTAGTGACAGTCTTGGTGTTGCCTTGTGTTTTATATTTCCTTTGGGAGATTCTATTTTGTGACAAATAATCCACATTCCTAATAATTTTATTTTGTGTAGCTGAATGCTATTCCATACAACCTTGAAAATGCTCTTTTCAGCAGTTCAGATCTAGCTTCCCTTTGATAAGTAACATTTCTTCAGTAGATGTTTTATTTCAGAGAGCTGCCGTATCACACATTTCAGCAATAATCAGTATTAAGAATGTCTACCCCATGCATTTACTTTCTCATCAGTAAAACAGTAGCTTATCTCAAAGTTCAACAATGGTATTTCTTATCACTGCTGATTATGAGTCACTGTAAACCTAGGAACCTTCAGAGTGAAGAGTTGAAATTTGTTTTCATTTATTTTTTTTTTTCCCCCCAGGAAAATACAGCCTTTTATAAAGTGCTTTTATGTACACCTTGAAATTCAACAGAAAATCTTTGGGTTCCCAAACTTTTCTGATGAAACTGAGCATAATTCAGAATTATCTATTTCTGCAATATCTAATAAGCAGAAAATAAACTTGTATGATTGCTTTCCCAGCCCAAAAAGACGTATTAATGATCTTCCCTAATAACAGCAACATTTTAGGAAACACTGTTAACAAGTATCAGAATGGTAGTGTCATCTGAGTGATGTTTAAATGACAAGAAAAAGCATTTTTTAAAATGTTTGAAGAGACACTGAAGTCATTATGGCATATTCTATCTTGAGACTGTTATAGGGCTTAATCACAACAGCACTAGAGCAGATGCAAATGAAAGATGCATGTGAGCTGTTGCTGTAATACAGAGGACCATATTTGTTGTGTGGAAAAATCCTGGAGAAAATTTGGAGATGTTTAATGAACCAGCAAAGCATAAAGAACTCTCTTTCTTCGAATTATTATATCACTGAACAGCCACCTGCAATAGTTTACTGATGAAAGAGAGAGAAAAAATCTACCAGTAGAAGAGAGCAGACTSATCAGAAGTGATTGATGATTTGGGGTGGGGGTTTCTGGCGGTTTTCTTTTTTTGCTGTTTTTTTTTTGGAAGGCAACTTAGCAAAATCTTAGCTGTAAGGAGCAGCAAAGGAAATGAATACACATTTTAGGAATACTTTAGATGGTCAAAGCAACATAAAGCTGATTGCAAAGAACTCTTTCAAGAAACAAGTGACACAAAACTCAAATGAGTGAAGTTCATTACCTAGTTCTCCATAACTGAAAAAGCCATGGCAGAATAAGCAAGTAGGACTGAAATAGCATGAGAGGTGCATCAATATCTTTCCTTTAAAATATAGAAATAAACAGCAAGAATTTAGCAGTAGTACCAGTCCTTAGCAGCCATTAGTGAAAGATGAATCCCCCACACCTAGATATCTAACCCAAATCTTTTTCCTCAAAGAGTAAATAACTGAAGCCTTCATATTGTCCTAATATTTCTACCTTAGACACCAAGCACATTTGGCTCTAGAAACAGGCATCTGCAAACTCAGAGGACATGTGAAAAGCAAATACATGTATAGTCTAAACTTCTGGTTTGCATCTATGCAACTCCTCTAATGTTAATGGCTGATATGCAACATTATCAATTCATGAACTTGCTCCAGAATGCAAGCATCTGCCACATGAAGGAAGCTACAGCTATAAGACTCAATATTGGAACATGCAAAACAAAAATCTTAACTGAGTTTTTGTATAAGGGGAGATAAAGGGACAAATTCAAACCTATTACCCAGCTCTCAACCAATTTTTGAAAGCTTGCATCATCTTCGGCCAAATTACTTGTCTAGAAAATTTAAATGTATACCACACTACGCCAGTTTCTGAAGCAACCTGATCTAATTAGTAGAAATACCTAGAAATTAACTTTTAGAATTTTTTTGAAAATTTTTCAGTTACATTAAAGTAACTTAATGCATCTGCACTACTCCCTTAAATGACTCATATGCCCAAAATTAGTTTGTAGCTGAAAAACAACTATTATCTTTTCCACAACACCAAGGTGAACTTCAGGGGTGTGTGAGCATTGGGTCTGGCTGAGACAGACCTAGTTTTCCCATAGCAGCCCTCACAGTGCTGTGCTTTGCAGTGGTACCTAGGAAGGCGTTGATAGCACACCTGTATTTGGGGACTGCTGGGATGTGCTGGCACTCCCAACATGTCCTCCTTGCATCAGTAGTCTAGAGATGGACAAAAACAAGGAAGGGGGCACAGCTGACCAAATGGATATTCCATACCATATAGGATTTGCATTGCAGCAAAAGCTAAGAGAAAGGACAAATAAAAGGGGCTATTTGCTCTTCATATTTGTCTCCTGAAGAAATCTCCATGTGTACTAAAGCCCTGCATTCCAAGAAGTGGCTGAACATTTTCTGCTGGTGGGAAATAGAGAACAAAATATATTTTTTCCTTTGCTTCCACACAGACTTTGCCTTTACTTCATTACACTGCTTTTATTTTGACCTACAAGGTTTTCCATCTTATTTTCTGTCCCCACTGCTCTACTGAGGTGGGTGCTTGGTGGGCACCTGGCATCCAGCTGTGGTCAACTCATCACAGCATGTTAGTAAAAGTAACAAGTGTTCCAGACCACATGGAGAATCCCCATGACTGGCACACAACACCTCTCCCATCAGACAGAAGGCTTCATGTTGACTGAAAACTGCTGTCAATCAACATGCTTAGTGTTGCCCATTGATGCCATATTTAAACTTCTGGTTTTTACATTCCTATAGCCCATCACAATACACAAAGCTCAGTCAGCAGCTCAGCCCAGTGATAACTAGAATTGCTTGTTTACCCTATTCTCCCTCAAACACTTCCTGTACAGCCCATTATCAGCCATGTTCTGCCTCACACATTTGAAAAAAAATGAGGGGTGAGGGGATGGGGGATGAGGGGTGTTAATGACATTGTCATAGTGTCTAATTACTGGCTAATTACCACACTGTTGTTAGGAGACCTGGTTACAAGTATATTAGGAAATAGGTATGCTTCCATTGCTGCTTCTTGAATTATGGTTTTGCGTTATTTTTTGTAGATTATAAATAGAAAGGTTAAACTTCCATGGTGTTCCTGTTTATTCTCACCATTTATTAAACAAGTTTTAATATTCTAAAATATTTCTTCATAGTGAAGGAATAGAAGCAGCTAAATAGAATTTTTTAAAGTATTAAATTAATTCTGACGATCGTGGCTTGTAAATAATTTGTAGCAATATCCTCTTATGACAAAAAAAAAAAAAAAAAAAAGGAAAAGGAACAAAACAAAAACAAGAGCAAATAATCCCAGCAACAACAAAATTATTAGGGTTAGTGCTGACAGG